>PVJC01000164.1:0-155048 GCA_004026665.1 Murina feae
GAGGGTAAGTAACTTGGACAGTTAAGTTTAAGTTTACAACATTAAAACAATTATTATAGGACCAAATGTCTGCACAATTATTTCTTTTTTCACCAAATCTTGGTGCCTCCCATGCCAAAAGCTTAGGGTCTGAAAATGGGGGCATGAAAGATGCTTTTGAAATGAGTGGATGTTTCTCATTTCAAAAGCCAAGGATGTGGTACCCACCTTGGCTTTTGTACCCCTTTCTCCTCATGGTTAGCTTTTTACAAGGATGTTTGAACACAAGAAAATGACTTTTCAATGAATGAGAGGATTAATGTAAACTTGTGAAGAATCTTTTTTGTCTGAGTTTCAGAATCCTACTTTGTTCTGTTTTATAGTTCTACATGCAAAAGTGCCTACATCCTGTTGGAGGTGGTGTAAGATGAGATGTCTGACTTTGGGTCTCTGTACTTCTGTTTTGAGGAGGGCAGTTTTGAAGCAAGCCTTTCCATTGGCGGATGAGGTTGGGTGGAGAGTATCTTAGGAGTTACAGGCAGACCAAGAATGTATTTAGCACTTTCTCCCTGATAGCAACTGGAGTAGGAGCCAGGCAGGCTCAGAGGTGAGAGAAGGGTAACTGATCCTCCATAGGATATCTCTGATGCTAACACCAGTTATCTGACACCTGGCTTAATGTCTATGTAGAAGTTTGCCCATATTTTTATTCTTGTCCTGAGTTCAGGCTGCTTATTAGAAAAAAGAAACTCAACCATTATGTATGCTATTTCCTTAACAAAGAATTGTATTTCTTGTATTTTTACTGATGGAAAGCATTAAACAAAAGTGAGTAGAGAGCATGTTGTAATACTACACTTCATGCCTGTGATCATCTATGATTAAAGAAAGCCTCCCTATTGGAACTTAGTCACCACAAACCAGTACCACTGCTCACCTGGGGGCAGGTGCTGCCTCAAGAGCAATCAGAATGTGGAAGATTGGAAATGTTGCTGTTTTTCTTGGAGACTGGCGTGATATATTTTATACTAGAGGCCTGGTGCACGAATTTGTGCATGGGTGGGGTCCAACCGGTCTGCCCCAATCAGGGCTGATCAGGCCTGGCCAGCCAGGGGGAGGGGCTATGGGCAGTTGGCTGGCCAGCCCCACCCCCTGGTCAAACTCCAGGTCGAACTCCTGGTCAAAGGGGACAATTTACATATTAGCCTTTTATTATATAGGATAGATAGGCATGTCCAGGTACCTGAAGTAGTCCCTACCGTGGTCACTGAGTTCTGCTGGTTTTGGTGGATACTGTAGACAGTCCTTTTCCATCTGCCAGGGAATTTGGCTTTTATGATCTTGCAGTATTACCTGCACTCACAGGCGTCTCTTAACCTCTCACCTGCTGTCCCCATTCTCTGTAACAATTAGGATTGACAAGTAAATAGGGACCTTATAACAATGAACTGATTTTTTAATATTTATAGGAGCATTCTTCGACTCTTTAGTTTTATGTTGGATGGGTGTGTATTTTGCAATTTTAGGTAGGCTTTGCCAGACTATGGAAATGGCTTCTACCATAGATCCTGTGCAAGGCCAGCTGTGAAAAAGCGAGAGCTGCATACAGCATTAGACCTTTAGGTAGTAGCCGTGAACACTTATCAAAGGGCTCTCTCTGTGTAAGCTCCATGTGGAAAGGGACACTGGTCCCCTGTAGGACTTTACAGTTGATAATCACTATCTTTAGGGCCATCTTTGGGGGGAAAACTGACAACCATATAAATCTTACATTTTCATAGCACTTCAGTTTTTTCAGAGTACTCTCACATCTATTATCCCATCTTGACCTCCCAAGGAAACCGAGAGTTGGGCACAGCAAGTATTTCTATCCTGATTTCACAGATAAGACACAAGGAGGTTAAATCACACAGCAGGGCAGGAGATTGAGGCTAAACATCTATGTCTGATGTTAAGACTGCTAGTCTGTCTCCTTTAAAAAAGTGACCCTTCTTTTTTATTCTCTGCAATCTAGCTTCTATTGCTGAAATTGCTTTATTTAAAGGAATGTTCCTCAACTCTACCTGCCCATTTAAGTCACCTGGGTGATTAAAATATAATGCCAGTGCTCAGGCCAATTGCATCATGCATCTCTGTGTCTTTTTTTCTTTCTGTATAAATAATTAACTTTTAAGATTTATTGCTCTTTCTCTACTTCTCCCTTTCTCCGAGAGATATAATCCAAAATATCTCAGGCATCTGCATATCTTAAAGCTCCTCAGGTGAATCTCATACACAGTGAGGATCAAAACCATTGCTAGAAGCAGACCAGTGGCCACCCTCATGTCTAATTTTTCTAAACTACTGGCCTGGATCCATTGGACATTAATTCCGTCTTTAAACTCACTCCTCTTTTGGTTTCTATGAGATGACACTCTCTTGGTTCCCTATTCTTCTATGACAATGCCTTCCCTGTCTTATTTTCTTTGTCACTGCTTTTGTTTTGTCTTCCCAACTTACATGACTTCAGCCTTGTTCTTTTCTCTGTATGGTCACAAAGCACAGGGATATGTGGGAGGTTGTGTGAAAGGCCATTTATTTTGAAGGGCTTAGACATGAGAATGTAATCCATGCCAGAGCAGAGGCTTTATTCTGCTCACTGCTACAGCTGGAGGATAGTTCTAGAACCTACAATAGACACATGCTCAATAATTGGATCAATGATCACAGCCACTTGACTGAATCTCATGTTTGTGTACACAGTCCTGATCCACACTCCAGTCTTGGCACTCTAATGCCACCTCTTGGGTGTGCCACCATCTTCTCAAACTGAACCTGTTCAAAACTGAGCATATCATCTTCTTTCATCCTACAGAATAGTTCTTTTTAAATGTTTTTTAAATGTTGCCAAAACACTCATGCCAGTGACATTAAGAAAAACTGAACACAGACTGTAATAGAATTTGCAGAACCTAGAACTGAATCTAGGAAGCCATTCAGTGTCCAAGCAAGTTGGCTCCAAAAGTTACTCTGGTAGTTTCTCCATTTCTGCCAGGCAGTGCTCTCCACGTTCTTCCTCTATGTTCCAAGGGAACTATGAGACTTTCTCTGTGATCACCATATGGGCAAATAGCCAATGGTCGGGTAGACCCACTCCTGGTCCAGTCACTGCCCAGAGCACAGCCTACCATGGCTTCCTCACCAGAAGCCATGGGCTGGGCAGTGTCAGCTAAATGGGGAGACCATGATGCAAGTTTGGCTAAAAGAGAAAGAGGATTCAAAGCTGATTTACAGGAAGGGAAAGATGAGGCTATTGGAAGCAGGAAAACATTTAAAAAAACTATTCTGTAGGATGAAAGAAGATGATATGCTCAGTTTTGAACAGGTTCGGTTTGAGAAGATGGTGGCACACCCAAGAGGTGGCATTAGAGTGCCAAGACTGGAGTGTGGATCAGGACTGTGTACACAAACATGAGATTCAGTCAAGTGGCTGTGATCATTGATCCAATTATTGAGCATGTGTCTATTGTAGGTTCTAGAACTATCCTCCAGCTGTAGCAGTGAGCAGAATAAAGCCTCTGCTCTGGCATGGATTACATTCTCATGTCTAAGCCCTTCAAAATAAATGGCCCTTTACACAACCTCCCACATATCCCTGTGCTTTGTGACCATACAGAGAAAAGAACAAGGCTGAAGTCATGTAAGTTGGGAAGACAAAACAAAAGCAGTGACAAAGAAAATAAGACAGGGAAGGCATTGTCATAGAAGAATAGGGAACCAAGAGAGTGTCATCTCATAGAAACCAAAAGAGGAGTGAGTTTAAAGATGGAATTAATGTTAGTACTAATATTTCTCCTTTGAAAATAATATATTTTCTGAATATGTTTCTTTCTTTCTTTTTGTGCCATTTAACCAAGGTCCTACCCACCTCATGCCTGAACCACGTAATAACTTTCTAGCATCCCCCTAGCATCTTGGAGCTCACCTGGACACTATGCCTTCATGCACTAAATATTTAATGAGAGCATTCTGTGTGCCCAAGCAGTGTTCCACGCTCTGGTGACCCAGGGATGAAGGATACAGACAAGGTCCTTAGCCCTTGTCCTTGTGCACTAGGCCCTATCTGCTCCTGTCTTCTCAAGGGCATTGGTTCAGCACTTCTCTCCTGCATCATCAAATAGTTGCGCTCTGTTACTTCACTTCCAACAGCTTACCCACATGTTTTTATTTCTTCCATCTTAACAAATTTTTCTTTTGACTCCCACTTTCTCTTTCAGCTATTACCCTAACTTTCTGTCTCTTTTTATAGCAAAACTCCTCAAAAGAATTGTCCATTCTTTTTTTTAACTTTAGTGAGTAATAATGGACAATTATAATGAAGTATATAATGTAATACTGTGATATACATATTTATTATAGAGTGATTACCAAGATCAAGATGATTAACACATCCATAACCTCATGAAGTTAACATAGTTGAATCTTTTTGTGTGTGTGGTGAGAATGCTTCAGATTACTCTTAGCAACTTTTATGTAGTTGATATACAGTAGAGCTAACAAAGAGATATGGTATACTTGAAAGAGTTGTCTATTCTCCAACTCTCCCCAGAGTCCTCTCTAGTCAGGCTTTTGTCTCTACCTTCCACAGAACCCACTCCTTCCAGGGTCACTGATGACTTCCCTATTGCTAAATCTAATGATCTACCTCCACTCCCAAGCTTACTAGACCATCATTCAGCACAAGTGATCACTCGCTTCTTGGAACATTTTGTCTCTAGATTCAGGGACTTCATACTCCTCTGAGTATTCTTCCTCCTTCACTGATTTGTTCCTTCTCAATTCTTTGCTGGATTCTCCTCATCTCCCTGAACTCTCAACTTTGCTAATATGCTTTATTACCTTAAGTTTGGAGACATTGAGTCCTTCTACTGGAGTCTTATTTCTCCCTTTCCCACCTGTGGGAAGGAGTCTAGCCAGGGTGGTCTGATCTGACACTGTTGCCAAGGGCACTGAATTTTGGGATGTGGTGTCAGATATCCCCCTCTCCTCATTGGTGCTGGGCAATCAGGTTGCAATAGGAAGAACTCCCCTGAAGCAAAGGTAGGTATCTGGGTTGAAGAAGCTGCCAATGCTGCTGACTCTGAGACAGCCAAGTATGAATTCAGGAGGAACAACTGGAGGAGCCCCCAATCTGGGGACCAGAAGTAAGCACAGAGGATAGGGGAGGGGAGTCCTGAGGGACCCTGGCTTTCTCTAAGCCGGCTGCAGGTATTCTCTGTAGGAGAGTGTCATATGTGCTGGGGGTAGGGTACATAAAGCCAAGAGATGGGGCAAAGATTTTTACACTCAAATGCAAAAGAGCATGGAATAAGATACAAACAGACCATGCATCTTTAAGGTGAAAACAGATTTTTTGCTATAGATCCTTTGATGGCTCTTCCCAGACCCCAGAGGATTCGCCTTTCCTGTCTGCTTGTGGGAAGGGCTGTACTGGAAATCCGTCTGTAGGTCTGTTTAGTGTGATAGGTCAGAGGCAGAGGAGACAGGCCCTGGGTCGTCCCAGTGAGTGAGCATGACACAAGTCGACTTGGCTTTCACACAGCACTTGGGCCAGGAGCAGAGCCTGCATGTTGCAGTCAGTCTTCACTGAGCAATCTGATCCCACCCAGGTGTGAGGTTTCAGTCTCACTTCTCTACAAGCAGTTCTTGCTTCTGGGTGTCACTTGCCCAGGAAGTTGGAACTAGGGAGAATTTTCCACTGTGTCAGAGCCTTTTCTGGGGGAGGGGCGAGCCCGTTGGGGCTGGGCCTGGGCTGCTATTGGGGGTCTGAGTAGAAGGACCTCTGCCTGTGGTGCCAGGTCACTGAGGTTAGAGCAGTGAGGAACTGATGAACTCTGCTGATTCCATTGTTTCATGTGAGAATCCTGGAGTCCAGACAGTTGGCTGGTCCATGGAAGACACAGATGCGAAAGACTATCTTTTTTTTTGAAATTAAAAATTTTAAAGTTTTTATTATGATAAGAACACTTAATATGAGATCTTAACAAAATTTTTAAGTACAAATGTATTATCAACTATAGGTACAACCTTGTACAGTGGATCTCTGGAATTTATTCATCTTGCATAACTGAAATTTTATACTCATTGGTTAGTAAGTCCCCATTTTTTCTTTCCTCCAGCTCCCAACAACTACCATTTTATTCTTTGTTTTTATGAGTTTGACTATTTTAGAGATACCTCATTTAAGTGGAATCATGCAATGTTTGTTCTTCTGCAACTGGCTTGTTTCACTTGGCATAATATCCTCAAAGTTCATCCATGCTATCACATATTGCAGAATTTCCTTATTTTAAAAGATGAATACTATTCCATTGTGTGTGTGTGTGTGTGTGTGTGTGTGTCTTACAATTTATTTATCCATTCATTGGTAGACATTTAGGTTGTTTCCACATCTCAGCTATTGTGAATAGTGCTACAATGAACTTGAAAGGTCTAATGTCTTTTTGAGATACTGATTTTGATTCCTTTGGATATACACCCAAAAGTGGGATTGCTAGATCATATAGTAGTTCTATTTTTAGTTTTGAGAAACCTCCATGCTGTTTTCCATAGTGGCTACATTATTTGCATTCCCCACAATCAGTGTACCAGGATTCTAATTTTTTATATCCTGGATAACACTTGTTTTTCTTTTTTCCTCCCTCCCTCCCTTCCTTCCATCCTTCCTTTTTCTTTTTTTAAAAAATAAATTTTATTGATTTTTTACAGAGTCGAAGGGAGAGGTATAGAGAGTTAGAAACATCGATGAGAGAGAAACATGGATCAGCTGCCTCCTGCACACCTCCTACTGGAGATGTGCCCGCAACCAAGGTACATGTCCCTGACTGGAATCAAGCCCGGGACCCTTCAGTCTGCAGGCCGACGCTCTATCCACTGAGCCAAACTGGTTAGGGCTCTTTTGCTTTTTTGATAATCATCCTAACAAATGTGAGATATCTCACTGTGGTTTTGGTTTGCATTTCCCTGATGATTAGTGGCATTAAACATCTTTTCTTTTTTTTTTAACATAAATCTTTATTGTTCAGATTATTACAGGTGTTCCTTTTTTTTAACCCCCATAGCTCCCCTCCACCTGGTTCCCCCCCAACCCTGTGCCCTTACCCCCACCACTGTCTTCATCCATAGATGTAAGATTTTTGTCCAGTCTCTTCCAATACCCTTCACACCCTCTTCCCCCTGAGAATTGTCAGTCCATTCCCTTTCTATGCCCTTACTTCTATTCTATTCACCAGTTTATTCTGTTCATCAGATATTTCTATTGACTTAATTGCTATATTCGCTGGTTCATAGGTATGTATTTGTTGTCACTTTGTTGTTCATAATTTTTATCTTTACCTTTTTCTTCTTCTTCCTCTTCTTAAAGAATGCCCTTCAGCATTTCAAATAATCCTGGTTTGGTGGTGATGTACTCCTTTAGCTTTTTCTTGTCTGTGAAGCTCTTTATGTGACCATCAATTTTACATGACACCTTTGCTGGGTAGAGTAATCTTGGTTGTAGGTTCTAGCTATTCATCACTTTGAATATTTCTTGCCACTCCCTTCTGGCCTGCATAGTTTCTGTTGAGAAATCAGCTGACAGTCATATGGGTACTCCCTTGTAGGTAACTAACTTCTTTTCTCTTGCTGCTTTTAAGATTCTCTCTTTGTCTTTTGCCCTTGGCATTTTAATTATGATGTGTCTTGGTGTGGTACTCTTTGGATTCCTTTTGTTTGAGGTTCTCTGTGCTTCCTGGACTTGTAACTTCTTTCACCAGGTAGGGGAAGTTTTCTGTCATTATTTCTTCAAATAGGCTTTCAGTATCTTACTCTCTCTCTTCTTCTGGCACCCCTATAATTCTGATGTTGGTACACTTGAAGTTGTCCCAGAGGCTCCTTATACTATCTTCATATTTTTGGATTCTTTTAGCTTTTCCGGTTGGGTGTTTTTGCTTCTTTGTATTTCAAATCTTTGACTTGATTCTTGCAATCCTCTAGTCTGCTGTTGGATCTCTGTAGATTATTCTTTATTTCAGTCAGTGTATGCTTAATTTCTAGCTGGTCCTTTTTCATATCCTCAAGGGACTGATTAAATTTATTGGCAGTCTCTAGAAAATTCTTGAAAAACCTTATAACCGTGGTTTTGAACTCTATATCCAATCGTTTGCTTTCCTCTATTTCTGTCATTTGTGATCCGTTTCTTTGTCTCCACATTTTGGCCACTTCCCTGTGTTGATAGAGTGGCTTTCTGTGCTAGGTGTCCTATAGGGCCCAGTGATTCAGCCTCCCCAATCACCTGGGGTGGACACTATTGGTGTACGCCTTTGAGGGCTGAGTGCAGTCTTGTTGCAGTTAGTCTTGATTGCTGTTGGTATCACTGGGAGGAAATGACCTCCAGGCCTTTCTCCTCATTGTTTGGGGTTTGGAACTTTTGAAGTTCTTTGTCCCGGCTGCAGTCTATTAGGTTAGGCTGCAGGCAGACAAGCACACAGCTTGGGTGGGGTTGTAAATTGGGTAGGGCAGGGTCTCAGAATCACTGGGGCGGGGCAACCAGCAATGACTGTCCCTCAGCCATCTCCGCAGCTTTTCCCTGTTTTGGCATCTCCATGCCCTGGTGTCTGCGCGCTGCATCCCCGAGTCTCCAAGTTCCGTGTCAGTGATAGCTGCGAACTGCTCTGCTAGAACGCCACTCATCTTTCGTCCAGTTGCCAGATAGCCCACAACGAGTTCAGTGCAACCTGGAGCTTGTAGTCTCCTTCCAAGCTGCGGACCCAGGTGCAGCTGCCATCACCGTTTGCCCATGCCACTATCGTTTCGCATGTGTCCATACCTCTCTGTTTTGGCGCCAAGAACTTCTACTCAGTCTCAATGCACTCCTTCTCTTGTAATTCACTGGAATTACAAGCATCCTCATAAAAGGGAGGCAGTAGTGTAAAAGATCGACAAGGACAGGTGACAGAGGAAGCAGGGTTAGAAAAGGTGATTCGATGATGGAGGCAGAGAGACAGGGACACAGAGATTGACAGCTGCTATGTGGTGACTTTCAAATTGGAGGAAGATAGCCAGGAGTCAAGAAGAACACCAGGAAACCAGTCCTTTCCTGGAGCCTCCAGAAAGCATGCTGCTGATGAGGAGTTTGTGCTGTTTCAAGTCACTTTTCTGGTAGTGTGTTATGGCAGCAATAGGTAACTAGTGCAGGGCCTGAAGGCTTGACCTCCCTAGAAATGTTTGAAATATAAAATGGGTCCAGAGGAGAAGGGCATTACTTAGCACACATGAATCACTCTGTTAGGGCGGGATTTCAGCCATGCAGGTGCTGCATACCTCACCTACGAGGCCCGCTCCTGGAGTGTTCTTCTTGTGTTGTAATGCCTGCTCTTCCTTCATCTGTGCATTGCCTAGGAGGAAGCCTTCTCTAGGAAGGCTTTTCCCATCATGCTATTGAGCTGGGAGGATGCTAGGAGTAGGATTTAACTTATTAGAGTCAGCACAGATACTGTGAAGGGAACAGGGTGTAAAAATATGCGAGATTTTCAGCCTACAGGCTGGAGGCCATATGAGGCCCCGGGCACCTTGGAGGAGATGCTGATTGGTGGAAAAGGCACGCAAATCCCTGGTGTGGCCCAGCGAGGTCTTGCCCTTCAGTCCTACAGGCTTAGCAAGGTCATGTGGCAGCTCCTGTAACAAACTGTACAGAGGAACAAGTTGCAGTGCGAAACAAAGGTGATTTTGCTTCTGATTCTTCAGAGATAGCAATATGTCAGCAGCCTCCAGAGAGGCCGAAAGTAAATGAATCAGTGCTGGGAAGTGAAGGATACCATCCACACTGAATGGTGAAAAGAACTCCTGAACAGCATCTTCATTGATTTTTTTCTGTAATTGACACAGCATCTTGGTTTGCCTTCAGGCTTCAGAAGGAGAAAAGGGGGAGTCCCTGTACACCGCTTCCTTGGGTTAAATTTAATAAAAAAAATGCCCCTGAATGAGCTTTTTTCTCTCTCCAAACCTCTCTCTCGTTGTGTCTTCTCTCTGCTATCTTCCTCCTTTCTGTCTCTCTCATTTCTTCCTTCCCTCCCCGTCCCTCCAGTGTTCAGTGTCTCACCACCCTGTCCCCACCTCCTTTTGTACAAATTAAAGCTTAGACAATACATACCACAATATGGGTAACCTGTTTTTGCTGGATGTGACATGAAGGCCCTTAAGAAAAAAAAATATAGCAGGTTCCATCTTTCATGTTGGCTTAAATCTCATTCAGTCCGAAGCTCAATATTTTTTTCATGGAGAATATACCCCTCACAGTTGCCATATTTGAGAACTGTCTTCGGGGTGGATGCAGGGAAAAGACCTGTGAGAAGCAGCTCCCTTCAGGGGCTCCCAGGGGTCCACCTTATAGGAGGTGGAAGGTATACCTCCTCACCTGACTGGGAAACCCTGGCCTCTGGGCAGAGCCTGGTCCCTAGCTGTGTTGCTGGTTATGGGTTGCACAGCTGGGAAAAGCAGAGGTTAGACAGATAATTTTCAGGAGAGCCTCCTGAAACAAATCCCTCTTCAGGGCAAGCCTGGTAGCCAATGGGATGCGCTCTTTTTGACAAGGCCTGCGAGAAAAAGGGCGCTCCTAAGCCAAAGGGACGAGCCACCCTCAGATTTATCAGTGGCGCTGGGACATCCCTGGGAAAACAGAATTTGGTGCAGATCATCTGGTAATCTCTCTGTATCAGACATGCTTGCTCTAGTGTGCTTAGAGATGTGGGAGAGCACTGAGACATTCTAGCATAAAGATGTGACATCAGACCAAAAGCTAGTCTTGGCACAGAAGAGATTCCAAACATACTTAACAAACTAAAACGAACTTGTTTTTATTTTTTATTATTGCATAAAGTATTACAAAGATTAGTACATACATCTCTTTTTCTCCCTGCCCTTCCCCCAGCCTCCCCTACCCCCCAGTGTTTTGTGCCCATTGGTCATGCTTAAATGCATGCATAAAAGTCCTTTGGTTAAGAGTTGGCTTCAAATGTGCCTTTGTGAACCATATTCATTAATTCAACAAATATTTATAAAGTTCCTGCTATGTGCCAGATACTGTGTTTTATGTTGTGAATTTAATGGTCAGCAACAAATCAGATGGAATGGCCCCTTTTACAAAAAAAAAATATGAAATTATCAGTGTGGTAGGTGCTGTGGAGGAGAGGTGGTGGGTTGCCAGGGGGAAAACGGGGGGATACAGAGAGAGGTCAGAAAGCAGTTCTCTGAGCAGGTGGTGACTCTGTGCTGGGAGCTAAAATCTGCAGAAAGAGTAGGAGTGGCTAAGGGGGAGGGAATGGGAGAGTATTTAAGAAAATGGAGGAAGCATGCCCAAAGGCCCTGTGGCATGGTGGCTTCAAGGAAGTAAAAAAGCCCAACTGGTTGGACAAAGTGGAGGGTGGGAGAATGGTTAAAGTTGTAGAGTAAGATACAGGCTGTGTTAAGGACTTTGGTTTTTATCTCAAAACATTTGGAGGGTGTTTTTTGTTTATTTTTTTAGCAGCTTTAATATGTGTGTGTGTATATATATGTATATGTGTATGTGTGTATGTGTGTATATACATATATAATCTAATAAAAGAGTAATATGCAAATTAACCATCACTCCGAGACACCTAGGCCATGCCCACAAGCCAAGCCATGCCCACCAGCCAATCAGAGTGCCTGTATACAAATTAACCCAGCCAAGATGGCAGCGGGCAGCCACAGAGCTAGAGCAAACAGGAGGCTTCTGTTTGGAGGAAACTGCCTGCCTCAGCTGGCTGGGCCTCTGCTCAACGCAACAAAGTTTTAATTATAGAAGATAAATAAACCCCAGAAACCTGATTCCAGTCAGCCTCGCTGGGACCTAGGGTCAATGGGAGCTGTGGCCAGCCTGAAAACGGCCCTTAGCCCCTCACCCAGGCTGGCCAGGTATCCCAGTAGGGACCTGAACCCTGAAGGAGATGTGGGCAGCCTGAAAACTACCCTCAGACCCTCACCCAGCTGGCCACATCCCCATGGAGTGAGGGTTCCCACTGGGGCGCTTGGCCAGCCTGCAAACAGCCATCAGCCCCGTACCCAGGCTGGCCAGGCACGCCAGCAGTTGGACATCCCCCAAGGGGTCCCAGACTGCGAGAGGGCACAGGCTGGGCTGAAGGACCCCCCAAGTGCACAAATTTTTGTGCCCCGGACTCCCAATATATGTATATATCAGGAAACATCAGTGGAGGGTCAAAAGTGGGAATGGTAAGTCAGTTACAAGGCTCTTGCAGTAGTCCAGGCAATAGATGGTATTGGCTGGGCTGGGATTAGGGTGGGGGTGGACAGAAGAGGATGGAGTCCACAGACATTTTTAAGTGAAAATAAGCTGTATTTGGTGATGAGTTGATGAGAATGGTGAGTGAGAGGAAAGAGTCAATGGCTTCTGAGTTTTTAGACTGAGCAACCGTATGGCTGGATGGTGGTGGTGTCATTTGGAAATGGGGAGAACCATGGAGAAGGAGCAGGTTTGGGATGGACATGAATTTGGTATCAATCATGTTGAGTTTTAAGTGTCTTGAAAAATCTAAATGCCGATGTCAGGTTAACTTCTCCATGTTCTTCATGGTTCTCCTTGCTACTGAGTGAGAGTTACTGCCATATACAATTTTGTTCCGCTCCCATAATACATAGGTAGGTAGAGCAAGTATTATTATTCGCACCTTTAGATGAGAAAACTGAAGCTCAGAATGGTTTAGTTGATTGCCTAAGGTCACACAACTAGAAGTTGTACACTTGGGGTCAATTAAATTCTTTTGACTCTTAGTGTGGGCCCCCTTCACCACACTGCTTCCTAGTTAAGGTATGTCAATAATTATGGACTTCTTGGCACTGTGACAAATTGCTAGAGGATATTTTGGTAAATGGGGGCTTCTGCCTACGTGGCCTCGGAGTCTGCCTACAAATGCAGTTGATACCATAGAACATCCTAAGTGCTAGTGACAGGCACTGATCATGTCAAAATGCTATCACAAAATGCTTTTGCATGCAGTCATGGTTCCAGAGGTCAAATATCACTTTCAAGATTCAAAATTCAACCAAGAGGACTAACATTTATCGATGACACAGCTCTGTGGTATCATCATCCCCATTTTATAGACAAGTAAACCGAGGAACCTTAATATAAGTTTCTTGCTCAAAGTGGCTCTGCCAGAAAGTGGCTAAGCTGAGATTGGATAAGTCTAATGATAAGTCTGTGTTTCTTGAATGAAGCCTCACTGGTTCTTCATGGGATGAGAGGCTGAACCAAATGACATTGAAATGAACTTCTAACTAATGGTCCAAATCATGAAAACACTATTGGGGGGAAAAATAGCACCAAACATGACCCTAATGTGAGGGGTCGGTTGCTTTATGTTATTTTTCCTTGAATACCAAAGGTCACCTTTATGGATGTGTGGACTACTAATGCCCATTTTTGCCTGATCTTATAAAAAAAACAAGCTCCCAATAAAGCAATAAAACAATTCTTATGAAGCTGTCATAACAGGAGAAATTGGTCTATTCTACTCATTTTTTCTTTCTAGCAGTCTGCTTTTAACTTGGGAGGAAGATATAATTCACTAGGGAAGATTTGTAAGTGGAAAAGATTTAGAAGTAGCTTAAGGAACCAAAAGGAGAACAGATATTGGACACTTCCTTTGAATGGGGGACAGTTTTCCTAGTCTATCTACCTTACTCTTACGACTTCCTCTGTCCTTTCCTCTTATCTGAATGTGTCCCTGTGTCTCCCAAATATCCCTCCCCCTAGACATGCTCAGTGCCTTACCTCAATGGATTGCCACCTCAGCCACACATCAGAATTGCCTGTGGGGACTTTAAAAATTACAGCATCCCAGAACAATTAATTCAGAACCTTTAGCACTGGGACTGGTGATGCTAACGTCTCACCAGGGCTGAAAACCACTGCCAAGCCCATGGCATTTATGCCCCAAAGCCTTCCTGGGATCTTTGGGAAGGGCTGATATAGGAGGTAGGCATAGGAAGAGTAGCTAGTGAAGGTGACCAAGGCAGAGACTCAGAGAGATGGAAGGGACATTGGTAATACTGATGATGGAGGTAGAAGTCCATACCAAGCTAATGTGTGGGGAGGTGGGTGGTGACATCTCAAGGAGAGAGGAAGTGAGTAAGAGAGACTGGAGAGGAGGGAATCGGTCCAACTTGGTGGTTCAGTTGGAGTCATTTTAAGGGTGTGGTGGGGGGTGGGGGAAAGGGCGGGGATAAAAGCCTGCCTGATGTGAGGAGGGATCAGAGTTGAGAAAGCAGGAATAGGGAGAATATGTTTCTCTTTCCAGGCAGTTGGTGGCTAAAGCAAAGAATTCTAGAAGCGGTAGCATGTTGTGGAGAAGGTGAAGGAACAACTCTTTATTAAAGTGCGGGACCTGCACATGTTTGTGTGGTGAAGTCGAGCACCAGCAAGGAGGGCAAGGGAGGTGAATGTGACCAACAAAACTTCCATGTTCTTTCCAGGCTGGGTTGTGATTTACTTTTAATCTTGTTACTTCTTCGTGCTTCAGTTTCCATATCTGTAAAATGAGGATGATGATAAGAACAGCTGCTTCAAAGGACCGTGGAGAGCAGAGAAGACCTGGCACATAGTGAGCACGACATGACAGGTTCTTGCTATCATCATCTCTCCCTTTTTGCCTTTCTCCCCCTCCTCTTTCTCCCTCCTCCTCCTCTCCCTCCCCCTCCACATTCTTCAGTCTGCACTATGTATCTACCCCCCCCTCTTTCCCAGGCCACAGCCACCTGCGAGCATGGCATAGGAGGCTTTTGTCACAGCCCCTCCCAGCTTGGATGGCTGATCTGGATGTGCTATAGAGTGGAGGAGGGCAATTTAGCCCCTCGGCCTCTAGCTCTGGCTTTTTGATTTCCTTTATAGTCTTTAATAGCCATGCTAATTTTGTCACAAAAATCTATACTTGGTCCTTGCAGCATATGGTGCAATGACAAAGTTCTCTGTGTAGCAAAGTGAGGGGGAATGTTTGTCTCCGTAACTTTTCATTTTTAAAAAGGTGTTTTAAATGTGGGTAACAACATCTGCAATCCTTGTCTGGCTCTTGGTTCCTGATTCTGTCCCTGAGTGTGGGGCTGTGGAAAGAGCTCAGGCCTGGGTATCTGACAACTGTGTGTGGCCTCAGGCAAGCAGCTGTGTGTGGTCTCAGGGAGTGCCTTCATGTCTCTGGATCCAGATGAGTTCCTATGAGGGCACTGGACCTCAGTTCCAATGGCCAACCTCCATTTCTTGGACTTCCCAGGGCTACTGCCCACCATTGCCATCGACCCCAAAAGTCAGGGGACTTATTCACCTCTGCCTGCCAGAGGTTGCTCAGCAAGGCCAATGTTGGTCATGAAAAAAACTTTGAGACATATAATAGTCGTGTAGTCTAATAGCATGGAGGGTGATTATGGTATGCAAGAACTAAACAGGAATTTCTAGTACTCACAGTATGGTCATGTCCACATGTGGTCATGAGAACTGGTTGATAAGACAATCAACCTCTTGGCTGTTTAGACTCAGTGTACTCTGATGTGCTTACATTTAATGCCCATCTTCATGAGTCAGTTACTATCGGCATTCATTTGGCTGTTTCTTTCATGGAAATTTGCATGAGTTTTCTGGGTGGTCCTACTAGACCGAAGCAGCAATTTGAGGCAAGCAGAGCTCTTGATGTCCTACAGATGCCAGTCCATGGTTGACTGGAGACTGGCCCTCATGAAAGAAAAGGGCTTGTGTCAAAGATGCAATAAGCATTCTTTCTCCAGGTTACCTGAGTGGCCATTGGAAACCTACACATTCTGTGACCTTGAACCATGCAATGGAGGTAGTGCAGAGCAGCCGGGTTAGGGATCCCCGGCTGGGAGAGGTTGTATTGCAAATGAACAAATGAATCCAAAACTAATAGCAGAAGCCAGCCTGCAGGCTACACAGTCACACAAGTTCTCATTTGGGACATATTCATGATAATTCCACTTGGAATTCCAAAACGTATCAGGAAAAGGCTTGTCCTAATATTACTTGTGTTCACCCATTGACAGCTTTGAGGCCAAGAGCCGTATCTTAAATGGTGCCCAGTGTACAGTTGATGCTCAGGAAACCTGTAAAAAATGAACAAATTATTCAAAACTGTGTCATTGTCAGGGATCTAGAGAATATGGAGATTTTGGGTGCTCATTTAAAAGGGAGTGTTGGAATATTGGGAACACTTCATAAAGTATATTATGATCTAACCATTATGCTACACACCTAAAACTAATAAAAAATAATATTGAATGTAAACTGTAATTGAAAAATAAAATTTAAATAAAAATAAAAAAGGAGTGTTGGCATGCAGAGGTATTGTCTCCATGAAGCTGGTTTGGGGAGGGGTGGTTACAAGTCTAAAGGTATTTTTAAAAGCCTATTTATCTGGAGCCTGTTTGTGTGCTGAGGTGTGAAACTATGAATATATTATCAGCAGGGCCTTAGATGGGTTTGTGTGATTTTCTGTGGCCAGAAATGGGCTCCTTCTTCACACATTCCCTGGGGGCAGTGAGACCAACAGGACCACCTGCTACACTAATGACCCACACACCTTCCCCCCAATTAATGCAGGAGATGAATTTGTCTTTAAAGATACAGTCTCAGCGTGCTCTAAATGTGCAATGTCCACAATGGTAGCCTCTAGTCACATATTGCTATTAACCGTAGACATGTGGCTAATCCAAACTGAGATGTGTGGTGAGTATAAAATAACTATCAGCAATTCAAGACTTGGTACAAAGAAAAGAATGTAAAATCCCTCATTAGTAATGTTTGTATTGATTATACAATTCAATGAAAATATTATGGATATATTGGGGTTAAAAATATTTAAATTACAATGACCAGTACTTATTTTTTTAAATGTGGCTGCAGCCCTGCCAGCATAGCTTAGTGGTTGAGCATCAAAGTTTGATTCCTGGTCAAGGGCACATGCCTGAGTTGTGGGCTTGATCCCCAATGTAGGGCATGCAGGAGGTAGCTGATGAATGATTCTCTCTCATCATAGATGTTTCTATCTCTCTCTCACTCTCCCTTTCTCTCTGAAATAAAGATAAATAAGTAAATAAATAAGGTTGCATAAATTTTAAAATTACACATGTGGCTACTAGCATTGGATTTCTGTTAGACAGTGCTGCTCTCAAAAATGACCCTGTGAGGGGACCATTCCTGGAATGCTTGTTTTTCACTTAGGTCTTGAAGAAGTTGTAAGATCTGAATAGATTGAGAAGACAGTGGAATCCTGTAAGGGCAAAATGCAGATAGCTAATACCACAAGGTGTACTTAACAAAGGAAAGTGGACCAATTGGTCACAAACTCATCTCTAGGTTTCCCTGCACTTGATCTTATTCTCTGAAGACTCAGATGGCAGTTTCACCATTATTTCAAAGTGCTGGTAAAGAAAGCCAATAATGACAACATTATTGGGCAGAGAACTCCCTACAATGATTCTGGCTATTTTCTATTACTGAGAACTTGCTTTGGGCCATACTAATTACTTGATCTACATTTGTATTAATGAAGTAGGCATCCAACTATCCCCATTTTACAAGTAAGCAGAGTAGACAGATGGTACACAGAAAGATCAAGATGGTGCAAGTTATAGGAGACGAGGGGTAGAGAGCAGTCACAGGTGTTGCCTCAGTTCCTGGCATGACAAGTAGGTGAGTGCTGGGCCCATGCGGGGGGGGGGGGGGGGGGGGGGGGGGGGGGGGGGGGGGGGGGGGGGGGGGGGGGGGGGTGGGGGGGACTGGTTTCCTTGGTGTCCTCACAGCAGGTGCCTGGCGGATGTGCCGCATGTGCTCATTAAACATTTGTTGACTTATCACTTGAGCCTTCTCCTTTTCTCTCACTTTAATCATGTTCCTTTCTTGTCCCCATCACCTCTGCCCAGGAAAATTCCTGCATCATATGGTGGACAAATGATGGTTGTTAGGGTCAGGTGGACTCAGGCTCGGAGCCAAGTCCTGCTACTTACTGGCTGGGTATGGAAGAAAGGTGAGGCTCAATTCCTCATAAGATGAGGAGAACTGCCACCTACCACATGGGCTATCATGGGGACTAATGACATACTGAATGCAGGGAAACTCCAGGTATTATAAATATTAGCTAATGTCATTTTTCCTTTTCCTGTGCAGTGTCTTCACCTCTGCTGCCTCTCTATTTCCTGGTCTCAGGTGCTGGAGGAGTGGAACTAATGATTAGACGTGAGTGGCTTCTATGCTGAGGTCCACGCCCGACCCCCACCTCAGGCCAGTGTACTTTCTGCTTCACCTGCAAACTCCTTGGAATCTGAAAAGAGCCAGTCTCTTTTGGTGCAGGAAAAGAATTTTCTTAGGAATTGTCTTTCTACAAATATTTGAGTTTTTTTGGGGGAAATGTCTATGTGTAATTAGCGAGCCTGGGTAGCTGCCCTTTGTAGGCTGGTGATCTGCTTTGCAGGTGCAGGTGCAGGTGCAGTTAGCAAGTAGAGAGAAGCTTCCACGTCAGCAACATAGTTCAGATGTGCTCTTCCTCTGACTGTCTTTGTCATGGTTCTATGGCCAGCCATGTGCCAAGGTCAGGATGCCAACCGCGGACACTGTCTTCCATTAGAGGTGGAGGGCACAAACTGGGTGGAGCCCAGCCCAGCCCAGCTCGCACACCTGGATTTCAGTCCCTGCTCAAGCTCTCATGTGCGCCGTGGCTTTGGGCAAGTCCCTTTTCTTGGCTGGGTCTTGGTGTCCTTTTCTGTGTAACCAGGGGGTGGGTCTGATGGTCTCAGCTCTTGAAACCCCCATGGGAACTGCAGAGTAGCTCAGCCCCTCATGCTTTGCATGGTGTTAGCACATAGTAAGTACTCAATAAACGCTTGTTGAATAAATGATGGGCCCAGGTAGTTTCAGCTATAATCACCTGCTCAACAGCCATTGCTGATTCCAAAACATCTGGGAGAGCTGAGTGATAAGGGGACTTATCGCTACATGAGTTGCTTTGGGCAAGCTGAAGGTTTTTTTTGTTTGTTTTGTTTTTTTTTTACCATTTTTCATCCTTCTCATCTCTACATACGCTACATCCCTACATACTCTAGCTGAATCCTCATATTACATAAAATAATAAAAAGAGGCATAATAGTAAAACTGTCTAGCTTATCAAAAACTCCTGGGCATATTAAAAATGATGGATAACATGTACATATTAGTTTTATGTTTAGTTTAAAAAAATGTACATGTTCAGGTTGAAGGGAAAGAGCCCAGCACATGCTTAATGCATTGCGTCAGTTTGTATGTATGGAATCTCTAATGTTGAAGCTGAACTGTTGTGGGCTGTGGTTATTTGGTTGGCAGACCTGAGAGAGATTTCCTTCTCAGCAGCTTGCAGACTCCTCTCAACTTGTTTGTCTCAGGAGGGAGCAGGAGTAGCTGAGGGGACCCACAGACTTTATCTGTGAAGTCCATTTACTCTAATCCCTTTAACCACGCCAATTCCTGTGGACCATTCCTGAGGCTTCTGGGCAGCAGTGAGCCGGTGGAATCCTCTTCTCTAAGAGGAAAGTATGCTCGTCAGAGCATGTGGTCCAGGGAAGGACTCAGTGTACTCACACTGCTGAGCAATAAGTAGTCGTTAATAATTTAGCATTGAAGATACATTGCATCCAAAGTACAAAAAAGAGGAGGCTGTGCCTGGAATTATAATCTCTCTTGTGTGCAGTCAGGATGGGAAACAGAGAGCAGGTCTGGTACTGATCCGAGACCTTGTAAACAGACTTAACTCAGCCCTGGGAACTGATGAAACAGGCCTAGGCCTGAGGAAGAACCAAGGATTGGCCCCCCAGGCTCATAGGTTTCTCTAGGGTTCTCTGTCCCTCTGTCCTTCTTCCTTCCCTGTTCTTCTCAAGCAATCTGTCCCCTCCCCCCTCTCTCCCCTCTTCCTGCCAGCCCCACCCCCTCTGCAAACAGGCACACAGTTCCAATCACTCTGAAGATGAGCACAGACCAAAGCAGTGAGATAGGCAGATACAAAGAATTCACACCAATGGGAGGGACATCATCTCAACAGGATGGTTTTTGTCCTAACCCGGACTGATTTTACTTTCAATTTATAGGTCTTTGTCACATTTGATTCTCTCTATTTCCTAAAATGCTTCCCTCTGCTTAAGAGGGACTGCTCCCTCCTCCCACCTCTCCCAGCTCCCAGGGCTGCCCTAGGCGGTGCTCCTGCTGGGAGGGGGCCAATGTGCTGCCAGTGCCCTGTGCTTGGAGAACAGTGTCGTGTCACTACCTCAAGCAGCTGGAGGCCAGAGCAAGAGACCACCTGGGGAGGCCGTGGGTGCTGCCCAGGAAAACTTAATTCCTGTCTCTTGTTCTTATAAAAACAGGGCATTGGATAGAACCTTAGAGGCTGGAGCTGCGTGACTTTCTGTTTAGTTACAATTCTTTAAGGAGGTGTATAGAAAATGCCTGAATCTGCCAGGGAGAGGCAGGGTGGATTTGCGGGGTTAGAATTGGGCTTTGATTCTGGGACAGGACTCCCACACTAGCAGCCTAAGTGGCCTTGAGCCAGGTCTGTCACCTCAGCTTCCTCATCACTAGGTGAGAAGAGGGATCCAGATGGTGCCACTCTCCCTGAGAAATGCCGTGTGAGAACTGGGCTCCAGGATTAAGGTAGCTGACAGCGCAGCCACAGCCTGACACCTGGTTTTGACCTCAAAACGTATTAACTTACTCAGTCCTTGTAGACAACCCTGTGAAGCAGGTGCTGTTGTTAATCTCATTTTGCAGATGAGGAACAGAGAGGTTAAGTGAGGTGCCCAAGGTCACATAGCCAGCAAGGGAGAGCTGGGGCTCAGGTCTTGCTTCTGATACTGTGTTGTTACCATCTATGGTACTCTATGCCCACTGAGATAGCCAGGCAGGGCTCTGGGAAGTTCTTCAGTATCAAACCAGGACTGATTTGACCGAAGAATCCCCAGGCAGCATTAGAGTGTGATGACAGAAAGCACAATCTGAGTTAGACGTGGCTGAGGTACACCTTCAGCTTCACCTGCTGTGCCTTGAGCAGTGCTTAGCCTCTCCGAACGTCAGTCTTCTCACCTCGAAAACTGGAGTGATGATGATGATGATGGTGATGATGATGATAAAGCATTGCTGTGGATTAAACGAACCAGTACACGAAAAACTCTTTGCATAATACTAGGCATATTGTATGGATCCAACTTTTACTATAGATAGAGATAGTAGACATATACTAGAACTATATATAATGCATATCTATATATACATATATACATATATATTCATATATATATATATACATATATATATATATATATATATATGAATATATATACACACAAACACACTTATTTTACTGAGTCCACAGAACTAATGTTCCTGAACACATTTTGGGCAATGCTAATTTAACAATCTCTAAGGTCCTCTTTTCCTTCCCCCCCTATTTTGATTTCTAATTTTTAGTTCTAAACGTCCTAAGATCTGATTGATGCATTTGTGGGCTCCCTATCTGGAAAGAGCTCACATGTACAGATGTGACAGCTGGAGTGCCTTAGGGATCATGGTGACACACATATTTCACAAAGAGCTAAGTCTTGGGGAGGTCTAGTGACTTGGCTAAAGCCACTGTCCATGATGCCCTGGGATGGGTGGGACTTCACTCTCAGGCCCTGCACCCTGAGGGGTAGAGCACTGTGGGCTTTCTTGAAAACCTACTCATGAGGATCTTTTTCAGCTCAGGTCCCCTTAGGACACTCTGCTCCCTCTGAGCTCTTGATATCTCTTTGATTTGTTTTAGGAATGGGAGCATTCTCTTGTTGCAGAAAGACCAAAAAACTAAGTGACGCTTTGAAGAGGTGGAGAAATCAGTTTTAATAACACGCATGGACTCTGGGGTGTCCAAAATCCCAAATCCAGAGTGCCGCAAAAACCTTGCTTATAACTGCCCCTCGATTTCATTGATTTGCAAATATACTCCCTCCCCGCAAAGCCCTGAACGGAGTACTCTGTTCATCTACACTTCCCCCAGGTGTGCTTAGGTTCCAAACAAGCCCCCTGCCTTACCACAGGACAGGGTTTTGTTTGGTTTAATGGCCTAATATTCCTTGCAAAACCAGTCTTCCTCCTCACTCTGAGAGCCAAGTAATGTGTAAGGAAGGGGTTGCAAACTCCTTAGCCTTCCTAGAGATGGGTGTTGGGCCTGTTTGAGACACTGTTAGTGGTCACTGCAGTAGCCTGAGGGGAGCACAAACCCCTCGGTGCTGATTACCAAGGCCAGCATCTGCCTCCATTGTGTTTTCTAGGCTTACAGTTTGTCATCGCTGCTGGAATATCTTAAGGCACCTCGCTGTTGGACCTTTTCTCTCCTCCCCATCTGGGCCTCAGTAGTTCATGTCAGACTCTGGCCCCTCCTGTCAATGGACTCCTGCAGTTTCACACCCTGGTATGCCACGTCTTATCTCTGCCCGTGTCCTCTGTGGCGAACTTTCCAAAATTTTGAGTTTCCCTTTCAGAAAGTTGTTGCTAGAAAGTGGCTGACCCATCAGAGACCATAGCTTCACCCCTTTTCATCTAGGTGGGGCAGGGACCTGACTTTAAGTCAATAGGATATGGGAGAAGGGATATAATCCACTTGCAGGCTTAAACTATATAAACCTGTCATGTAATCCTTGCTAACCTTTTCCCCATTTGCCGTGTGGATGTTGAATCCCTGAGTAGCTGTTGAAGATAATAGAATCCCTGACAGCCTGGGGTCCTGAATGACTGTCTGGAGGCAAATCTCACCTCCTACCTCCACCCTCACTGCCCAGTGGCCTCTATGTGAGAACCCCCCCCCCCAAAAAAAAAATCCCAAAAAACTTTGATTAAGTACTGATATCTCAGTGTTTTGTTACTGTAGCTAGTACTCCCCAATACATATTCCCATTTCTTCCACCAGTGATATTTCCTGCCCCCGCCTCCAGCT
Source organism: Murina feae (assembly GCA_004026665.1). Lineage (NCBI taxonomy): Eukaryota > Metazoa > Chordata > Mammalia > Chiroptera > Vespertilionidae > Murina > Murina feae. The sequence continues at coordinate 23,022 of PVJC01000164.1, forward strand.
CAAGTCCACCTCCACCTGAAGTCCTCCTGGCCTCCCTGGTCTCAGAGTGCCCTCTCTTCTGCATTCTGTCTTGCGTTGTCACACTCAGGCGGTTCCCACTTTGCTACATATGGGCTTGTAGCACTAATTGAAGAGGACAGGGACCTTGTTCTATACTCATTCTGCATCTCCCAAAATGCCTAGCGCCAAGCCCAGCAAACAGTAGGCACTCAATCAATACTTGTTGATCGATTCAAGAAAGGCTGGAATGATCCATATCAAACTCCAGGCATCATCTGGGAGCTCGCTGATTAAACAGATGAATCTTGCAGCCTTTCTTTAAGGCCACCAACTCAGCCTTAGCCAAGGGGCCCTGTGCCCGAGCCTCCAGGCTGCAGAGCCCTCTTGCTGGCTGGTTCCTGGCTGACTTCCCAGCACCCAAGGCCTCCAGGCCTCTCTTAAATGGCCAGGGCATCCATCAAATGATCTGTCGACTGAAGGTTATTCTTTGTTCTCTGCTCTTCCTGCTTAAAAAAAAAATTCCTGTAAACCCCTCTTTCTCAGGCTCCTGTTTCTCTGCCTATCTGGGGAAAAGTAACATAGTGGTATCTTCTAATTACTGTACTAGTATTTTAATATGTATGTACGTGATAAGGTCTCATAGATGTGTCATGACACAGGACCAGGGAAGCCCGGCCCAGGACTGGGGGCCGTGAGCATTAGTTAGCAGCCTACTTTGAGCCGGGTAGCTCTGTGCTAATGCTGCAGCCGCTGACAGCTAGTGACATGTTCAGGCAGACCAGGTAGTTGGCTGCATAGTGATCAAAAATATCTTAGACTCACTGCTACACTTAGTTTCACTTGTTTTATTTTTTCATTACTTTTTATAGTACAAGTAATATCTGTTTAATGAAAAACAATGAGAATATTATGGAAATGCAAACAAAAATTTAGCATCACATGAATTTCTGTGAATCAAGGATAACTCACTGTAAATATTTGCTGTACATCTTTTTCATACTTTTCAATGCCAAAATATACATTTATGGTATATGTACTATACATATGCTGGTCTTTAAGTTGATTTTTTACTTGCCAGTTTCTATTTTAAATATAAAAAGTATGATTTTAAACAGTTTATATTCCATTTTATGGAAATGTATCATCATTCAGAAAATTATTGTTCTTGTTGGGTATTTAAATGTTTTTCTGTTTGTTTTGTTTTGCTGTTATAAATATCTTAGTGGACATTCTTGTATATAAACCTTTGCATGCTTATGTGGTTATTCCTTGGGATAAATTCATAGAAGTGGAATTATGAGGTCTAAGGGAGTGTAGATTTTACAGATGTTTGATACCTATGGCTAGAAAGGCCACACCAATTTACCCTCCCACCAGCATTCCAGCTAGTTTTAAGTTTATTCGGTCAAATTAGTTTATGTATGTGGATACAAACCAAAGAGAGGCTGGATGGGGAGAAAGAAATTGAACAGTTAATGTATTTCAAAGCTGTTTTTCTTAGTTCAGTTGGCTCTGGTTGAATTGTGCTGCTCTTAAAAACAGACCAGTTTTTCTGTCTGATGCAAGGTTGCAAAACATCTACATGAGTCTAAAGGACATGGGTTTGTTTCAGCATAATTCACATGAGCAAAGGCTGTGTTCCGGAGAGCTGTGAGCTGCGGTGTGTGAGTCGGGGGAGGTGTACATTTCGTCCTGTAGTTCAGAGCCCCAACTCAAGGGCAGGTTATTTCAATAGGAAACAGAATAAATGTGCTTTTGAAATGTGCAGGGAAAAGCAAATACAAGGCGAAGTGTGGGCCATTTTATCTCCCAGGAAAAACGCTGGGGCAGGGAAGAGCTGCACTCGGGGAAACTGGCTTTTTGGTGTGTGCAGGTGTGTTAAAATTCTCCTTAATGTGTCAAGCATATCTCTTTCAAAGTAAAAATAGAAACCGTTAATACATTTCCCCTGTCTCCTCCCAGCCACGCTCAATTCTCTTGTCTGCCTTTTGACGCCCACGCTACCAGCTTTCTGTCTGCTGGTGAGAGGTTCGGGCGGCATCTGTGGTGGGCAGAGGCTTTGCTGTGGGAGCATCTTCGCCCATGGACAAGCCCTTCATATTGCTTGAGTTCTCACGTCCTGATTAGCTTGGAGCCCGAGGAAAGAAAGGAGAAGCCCTGAGCAGGATCACTTCTGGAAGTAGGCACTAGCCACCTTCTGGAGAAGAACAGGGCAAGTAGCTTCTATTAAACCCTGTCCTGGAAAGTCCAGTCAGTTGCCCAGATTATGGATTTTTGCTTCTCCTAAAAAAGGTTTGAGACAGTGTCATGCCAGGGGAAGAGAACCTAGTTGAGTCAGGAGTCCTGGCTCTGCCAATGACCTATAGGTAGGGTGACGAGGCCCAAGTCATCTGACTGCTCTGAATCTTAGAGTCTTAATATGTCAGATGGTGATGGAGTTGTTGTTTGTGACGATCAGATGGGCTTATTCTTCTAGGCTCACTGACTCTGTGATATATTATCTGAATTTCCTGGTAGGGGTTGTTTCTCCATCATTCCCTCTTTGGTTCTCTCATAGCACATTGTTTATGTAGGTATTATTATACTGAGTGATGACAATTTACACAGCTTGTGTCCTTTGCTGGACTATTGTATCAGGGCTGGTGACCCTAATGAATAAAACCCTCACATTTTAGAGGTTTGCCCAATAGAAATATACTTTTTAATTACTTGACTGATGAATATCTCCATGTAGGTATTCAGGGACCCAGGTTCCTTCTGTCTTGTGGTTTTGTCATCCCCTACATCCTTGGAGTCATATACATTCAGCTAGAAAATGTGGGATGATGTCTGGGGAATGCTTCTTCATCTTGACATTTGAATGAGTTATGTTACTTCTGTTCACATTTCCTTAGTGAGCACTGTCGCATGGCTCCAGCCAGGTGCAAAGGAGGCTGGGAACCTACATGGCTGGGCAGTTGGACCAAAGGCAATTCTCTTTAAAGATAGGGCATTCTGACTCTTCAGTGGACAGTTAACTGTCTCTTCTACATCTAAGTTCTCCATGAGGACAGGATGTTGTCTTCCCTATGTCTGAGCACCTTACACTGTTCCTGACACAGATGTTCCTTCAGACCAGTAGGCTTGCATCATCTGTACCTTTAATTTTGGTAAATTTAGCTGCACAGAGAAAGAGAGGAAGGAAACCATCAAAGTAGTACCTGTGGTTCTGTTTACCAATCCCAGGCAATGGACAGACAACCAGAACAGGATCTACAAACTACAGATGGCAGGGCAAGCCCTGCCTGCTGCCTGTCTTTGTGAATGAAGTTTTATGGGGACACAATATGTCCATTCATTTACGTATTGTCTATGGTTGCTTTTATGCAACAGTGTCAGAGTTGGGTACCTGTGACAGAGGCTGCAAAACCTAAAATGTTTACCACCTGGCCTTCTTCAGAAAAAGCTTGTTGACTCCTGCACTAAAGACAGAACATGAGATGGGAGACTTGAATCTGTTCTTTTGTCACTTTCCATTCTCTTCAGCCCTCTTGGGATGAGCATATCATTGTGTCAAGGTGATTATCAGCCTAGTGTTTAAAGATACATGCTTTTAATACAACATGGCATCTCAATGCAACCCAACAATATTTCTTTGGCTATTTAAGAACTTTTAAGGGCAATGTTTATCTTACACACTTTCTCCAGAGCTCACTGCTTCTTATAAAGTGTGACTCCAATGTAAAAACATGTTGAATGAATCCATAACTGAATACTTTGGAAACTTAAAAGGATCCTACAAATCACAGTATTACCATTGCTTTCATTTCTCACTTATTATATTTCAGGAAATAGAGCTGTCCATGAATCCCAGAAATAACCTGTTAACCCCAAGATGCTCATTATAAGTTTATATCCTGCTAGTTTTGTGATTGATTGCTTATCTCTCTCCTTCCTGGTTATCACAAACAGAAAAAGAAAAGAAAGTTATTTTTTTTTTTCTTTTCAAAGAATGGGTGGCAGCATTATAGACACCCTGAATAGCAAACAATGGAAGGGCGTTTGCCATCTAAGTACATGCCACAGTGGCAACCTGGGCATTAATGTACTTTTCCGGCTTCTTTCTCTTCCTTCGCTCGATTTCTCACTCTCCTGCTAAAGCTTACTGAGACCACTTCCAAAATAAACTATTTGCACTCAAATCCCTCTCTCAGGGTCTGCTTCCGGGGGCCCAGATTAAGGCAGTTTGTCCTTTTAAAGTTTAATTTGTTGCAAAACTAACCATTAAATGTGGACTTTTGAGGGTGGAGAAGAAAAAGTTGGAAAATTTTTACCAATTTTAGGCTTTCCCAGTCTTGAAGCTTGCATTGGATGAAACAAACAAACAAACAAATCTAGGGAAAAAGGTTAAAAAATCAGACATCCCCAAGTTTGAGGCACAGTTGTGTTAGCAATATAGTTTGGAGTATTATAAGAATGATTTTTTCAAGGAGGAAATTAGATTGCCTCTAATAATAGAAACAGTCAACCAACCAGAATTTTTTAATTAACACAGGCAATCCTGATGCACAGTCAGCACTGAGAGTCACTGCTCTATACATTTAATCCATGACATTAAAATGGCATCATATAGCTAGAGTTAATTGTCTATTTCTGTGAGCCAGGCATTGGCTAAGTCCTTTGCATATGCTATCTCATCTAACTTAGATAGCAACTTGTGGGGCAGGATTTTTGTTATCTGCATCTTACAGTGGTTCTGTACTGAAAAAAGTTAAGAAACTTGCCTGAGACTGCACAAAATTCAGGTTGGAATTTAGCCACATGCCTTCATCATGTACCATGTGTTGATGTGCTTTCTCTTAGTCAAACTTGCCAAAGACTGATCTTTCAAAGGATCAGTTTTATTTTATTGATTAATTTATATTTAAAATTAATCTGTTTTGCTTCCATTCTTCTACTTGATTTTTTTTGTTTCTGCACATCCTGATTTGAAAGTTGTTTGCTTAATTTCAATCTACCTTTTGTGTTAAAACACTTGTTTATTACTATTCATTGGCTTTTGAGTACCACTTTGGCTGCATCCCATAAATTTTGCCACTTAGTGTTCTCATTGTTAAGTTATAAATAGTTTGTAATTTCTTATAATTCTTTTATAGCTTGGGAGTTATTTAAAATATATTTTAAACTTTTCAAGTATGAAAAAGCAGAAATAGCAAAATTAAAACCACCAGATTAGTAAAATGGTATTTAGTAGGAATTTATCATGCATGTAAGAACAGTTAATGAACTGGGAGCTTTCATATTTAATACTGATATGAAACTCAGGGTCATGAGATTACCAATGGTTTATAAAATGAAAATGAGGAAGTTGTTTAACCTTTACAATAATTGGTTATTACAGTGGAGGTTTCCAGATGACAGGAGATTGATTAAAAGTGATCTTCTCACATTATTTTAAGAAGATGATTAATTTCTCTTATGATCATCAGAGGCATTTACAAGAAATAACCTAAATTGAGTTTTGCCTATGCTTATGAAATAAGCTAGATTTAGTTTTGCTTACATGACTTAAATGGTTTTGTCTGTTTCAGAGATTTTCAAGTCTGGTCCCTATTTGATTTTACTTAACAGCTCCCCTTTATTAGTCATTCTTTTGTCAGACTAAGCATGTGACCAACTAGTTTAGCATTACTCGCAGTTGTTGACATAGTCAGAATGGAGTCATATAGTTGTTGTTACCAAAAATTGACTAGTTAGGATGGAGGGTCATGTTGTCACTATTATCATCATTTGTATAACCATCACTGAATTCTTCCAGCTGTCTAATCCTAACAGATACTGTTTGACCTATGAGTATTGAGTATTGGCTGAAAGGCATTTAAAACCCTTGAGAGGTTAATATGATGACTATAAGATAAACTCGTGGCCCAGTGAATGAAATTTGTGCATGGGGGAGGGATTTTCCTCAGCCCAACCTGCACCCTCTCTAATCTGGGACCCCTCAAAGGATGTCCTACTGACAGTTTACAGGGATTGGGCCTAAACTGGCAGTCAGACATCCCTCTTGCAATCTGGACAGCTGGCTCCTAACCGCTCACCTGCCTGCCTATCTGCCTGATTGCTTCTAACCACTCTGCCTGCCAGCCTGCTCGCCCCCAACTGCCCCCTGCTGCCAGCCTGCTTGTCTCCAAAGGCCCCCCACCCCTGTCACCAGCCTGATCACTCCTAACTGCCCCCCCCCCCGCTGACCTGCTCACCCCATCTTCCCTCCCCAATGGCCTGCTCACCCCCAACTGTCCCCCTGCTGCCCTGCTCACTCCAAATAGCCCCCCTTGCTGTCCTGATCACCTCCAACTGACCCCCACTGATGGCCTGCTTGCCCCCAACTGGCTCCACTGCTGGTCTACTTATCCCCAACGGCCCTGCCCCCCACCAGCCTGATCACCCACAACTGCCCTTTCCTCTTGGCCTCTAACCACCTCTACTTTGGCCCTGCCACCATGGCTTTGTCCAGAAGAAGGTCCAGAAGGTCTCCTGGAAGGTCTCCCAGTATAATTAGCATATTACCCTTTTATTAGTATAGATAGAGGTCTGGGGCACAGGTGGGGGCTGGCTGGTTTGCCCTGAAGGGTGTCCCGGATCAGGGTGGGGGTTCCCCTGGGGCATGGGGCAGCCTGGGTGATGGGCCTGTGTTGGTTTGCAGACTGGTCGTGCCCCCATGGGGTGAGGGTCCCCATGGGTGGGGGTGTGTGTGGCCAGCCTGGGTGAGGGGTTGAGGGCTGTTGGTAGGCTGGCCACATCCCCTTCAGGGTGGGAGTCCCTCTTGGGGTGCCTAGCCAGCTTGAGTGAGGGGCTGATGGCTGCTTGCAGGCTGGTCTAGCCCCCCAGTGAGGACCCTCACCCCATGGGGGTGTGGCCAGCCTGTGAGAGGGGCTGTGGTCCATTTTTAGGATGGCCACAACTCCTTCAGGGTGGGGGGTCCCTGCTGGGGTGCCTGGCCAGCCTGGGTGAGTGGCTGATGGCTGTTTATTGGCTGGCCACGGCCTTCCCAGACCCAGACCCAGGCTCCCAGACCCTTCTCAAGCAGAGGCCACAGTGTATGGAAGCAGGTGTCTGGGATTTATTTATCTTTTATAATTGAAACTTTATAGCCTTGAGTGGAGCCCACAGCCAGCCAGGGCAGGTGGAAGCTTGGCTTCCTCCATCACCAGGGGCAACCCAAGCCTCCTGATTGCTCCAGCTCCGTGGCTGCCGCCATCTTGGTTGGGTTTATTTGCATACTCGCTCCTGATTGGCTGGTGGGCATGGCTTGTGTGTGCAGCAGAGGTATGGTCAATTTGTATGGTTCTCTGTTATTAGATAAGATAATAGACAAGGATTGAAGAATTCCTCAGAGCAGAGATTCCCAGGAGCCAAGATTTAACTAACTAAATAAATCAAATGGATTATATTTAAATTCAGGTTTAAGTCAACCTACATTTTTCTAAATAATGTGTAATTGTGTTTCAAGCTTTTTTTTCTGAGTTATTTACATAGGTATAGCATGATGTATTAGCAATCACATATCCTGGTTACTTAGGACAGAATGAAAATGAAGATATTTTATTTCAGGAAACAGTGTTGCAAGTGAACTTCTACTTAAATTAAATTTGTATGTGGTGTGAGCAATCAGGTAATTAATAAGAAGCATTTCTATGGAAAACACACACACACAAACAAGAAAGGTTAATAGAGAAAATTATAAACTCATTTCTGAGTTTGGAGAGGAGTTAGTTGGAAAAAATGTCTAGGTTTGAGTTTGAAACAACTTTAGATGGTGCAAAGAGGATAACAGTTTCAATTTGATGGGTTTTCCTGGTTTGCAGTTTGACTGCCTTTGATGATGTCATTATATATTCTAGTGAAGTCCCTTGAGTGGCTCATATAGCAATAGGAAAAAGGTTGTCCATACAATATCCATTGTAGTGGTTTCTCTGAGGTTTATAGGTAGATGACAAAACGTCGAAGACACTGAACAGGACTAGAATGTGATGAAGAGTACACTATAGTTTTTCTATTAAAACATTTTTTCTATAGTTATTCCATTTTTATAAAAAACTAGGGGTCTGGTGCATGAAATTTGTGCAGTAGGGGTGGGTTCCTCAGCCCAGCTTGCCCCCTCTCACATACTGGGAGCCCTCAGGGGATGTTCTACTGATGGCTTAGGCCTACTCCTTGCTCCCCTTGGGGAGTGGGCCTAAGCCGCAGTCTGGCCTCCCTTTGTGGGAGGCAACCAGGCTAATTAGTGGAAGTCACCAACTCCATCACCCTGCTGCTGCAGTCACTGCCAGTCAAGATATGTCTTTCATAGGATATGACATTTCTTTTTTTCTTTTTTTATCCTCACCTGAGGATATGTGTCCATTGATTTTTAGAAAATGTGGAAGAGAAGGGAAAACCAGAGAGAAACATCAAAGTGAGAGGAATACTTTGATTGGTTGCCTCCTGCATATGTCCTGACCTAGGCCCCAGCCAGGGAGGAGCCTTCAACCTAGGTACATGCCCTTGGTCAGAATTGAACCCAGACCCTGCAGTCAGTAGGCTGAGGCTTTATGCACTAAGCCAAACTGGCTAGGGCTGGATATGACATTTCTTAGCCCTCCAGTAGTGGACCTTCATTTTTTTTCTCCAGGAGTGTGGTGGAAAAAACCTAGATTGCCTTTAAGGATTCTTATTACCCAAGTTACTAAGAATATTACCAGTGGCATACAGGGAGATTAGCCAATGAGTGGTAAGAAAAGGTGTCTCCTCTGTAGTTCACTCTGATCACCGCCTCCACCCCTGCCCCTCCAATCCCAGCTCCACCCCTGTCCAGGCCTGTAACCTCTGGCCGAGGATGCAGGCCTGGACAGGGACCCCCAGACCCCTGAAATCGCCAGCTCCGACCCTGCCCAGGCCTGCAGAAGACCTCCAAGCCCCTCTGATCGCCGGCTTCACAGAGCCCAGGCCTCTGCGATCACTGGCTCTGATCCTGCCCCCTGCCATCGCTGGCTCTGCCCTTGCCCCACTGGCAGCCTCTGGCCAAGGCTACAGGCCTTGGCAGGGGGCCCCCAGGTCCCTGCCATTGCCAGCTCCACCCTTGCCCCACTGCAGCTTCTGGCCAAGGTTACAGGCCTGGGCAGAGGACCCTCAAACCTCTGCATTGCCGGCTCTGCCTGTGCCCAGATCCCTGCAATTGCAGGCTCCGCCACTGTCCCACTGCAGCCTCTGTCCAAGGCTACAGGCCTGGGCAGGAGACCCCCAGGCCCCTGCTATTGCTGGCTCCACCCTTGAGCCTCTGGCCAAGGCTGCAGGCCTGGGCAGGGGACCCCCAGACCCCTTCTTTGATGGCTTCACTGGTGCCTAGACCCCTGTGATTGCAGGCTCCGCCTCTGCCCCTCTGATTGCTGACTCTGCGGAGCCCAGGCCTCTGTGACCTCCTGCCTTGCCCCTGCCCAGGCCTGAGGCCTCTGGCCCAGGCCTTATGCCTGGGTAGGGCACCCTCATACCCCTTTGATTACCGGCTCTGCCTCTGCCCCCTCTGATCTGGCCTGGGCAGGAGACACCCAGCCCCCTCTGATCGCCTGTTCCACCCCTGGGGCCCTCAGCCTCCCCTGCCACTTGCCTGGCTAACAGGCCTGACCACTTTAATGGCGAGGCTGAGCCAGACTGGGCGCTGCCATCTTGTGGCCATCGGGGCGGCCATGTTTGTGATAGAGTGACACCTAATTTGCATATTACTCTTTGTTAGATAGGATAATTATGGTGAAATTAATTTGTATGTAAAATAATTCTAGTTTTATTAAGTTTGGCTTGATTATTTATATAAATGTGGCAAGAATAATGATTCCATGTATATTCTCAAATATAACATTCCAGTCAAAGCTTTGCTAAATGTAAAGGACTTTAGAACTCAACCTTAGTATTCTAAAATTTCCTGGTAATAAGAAATCTCAGATTAGACCTTCACCTCTTTTAATAAGTGAAGAAGCAAAGCTAAGGACTTGTTTCCTATTATAAGAACAGTTTGCTATTGAGCTTATGTAAATACATATATTGTCCTGAAAAAATAAGCGACTGACCATTCTACTGCTCAACCAGTAGCTATAACGTACACTGACCACCAGGGGGTAGACGCTGCTCAATGCACAGGCATGGAAACATGGAACAGAGTGATGAATCTCAGAGGGAAGTGGGGAGAGGGAAGAGTGGGAAAAGATTAACCAAAGATCTTATATGCATGCTAGAGGCCTGGTAAACAGATTTGTGCACCAGTGGGGTCTCTCCACCTGGCCTTTGGGGTTCAAGCTGAAGCACTGGGCCTCCAACATCCCCTGAGGGGTCCTGGATTATGAGAGGGCACAGGCCAGGCCAAGGGACCCCATTGGTGCATGAGCCTGTGCACCAGGCCTCTACTATTTAATGAGTTTATGAATTCTGGAGAGATCAGATAGGAGGAAAAGATAAATATTTTAACCTTTTTTATTTTTGTAATGGTATACATTACCAAATTGCTACAAGTTACAGATAGCTTAAAAGAAAGGAGAAAAAAGGGCCTTTCAAATCTGGAAAGTAAAGCATTTATAAAGGACCAGAAATGTTTTAAATGAAGTTATACAAATTATATTCATTTTCTAGACTTATTCAGTTCCATAATAAATTCTTGCTTTGTTTGATCTGAGGTTTGCACTTTTATGAATCAATCAATTTTTCCATTAGAGTTCTAGAAAATCTTACCCTGTTCAGTGCTATGATTCAAAAGTTGTAAGAAACCTATGTTCTGGAGTTCTTTGTATGAATCTCTTGGAAGATTATGTATTTTTGCTTGTAGTTGATTATCAGCGTCAGTAAAGTAATAACTATCTGTGCATGAGAAAAGACTTAAAAGTAGCCATGGTTAAGGATTTGGTGAGAGTTCACTACAAATGATGCAATTCATAAGTAAATTTGGTTACCGTTGTGATAATTTTATACAATTTTATAAAATAAAATGGAAATTATGACTGAAAACATTATATAAGGACATATCAGATTTTTAGGAATTTCATATAACTTATGAATTACTTCTATTAATAATAGCCACATAAATATATCCTGAGAAGGTTAAATATTTTTATTTGATCATGTTTCCCATGCTATGTTTAACATATTATATAAGCCTAAATAAATGAACATGTTCTTTTTTACAAGGAGAAAGAGAGCAAAATCTTTTGAGATCTGCTAGGGATTCTTTATAAAATCCCAAAATTAACTCAAGGTGAAAAATATTTTATTAAGAGTTTGTTTTGGGGATGTTTGTAAAAAATGTCAAAAATTTTAAAACACTTGATCAAATAGAAACACAGATTACTTAGTCATTTATTCAGCCAAAGTGTCAATTAAAATATATCAAGGGCAAATACAAAACATTAAGTAGTTTTAAAAAAATCTTAACTTTTTTAAGATGGAAAAGACTTAGTTTTTTAAGTGATTAGAGACAACATGAAGCACAGGAAATATTTTGATGAGATGCAGAATTTTTGTTTCCTGGGAAGATTACATTAAAGGCAAAGAAAATTTCATAGAATCTTTTATTAGAAGCAGACCAATAATCTAAGGAATTTTGTGACTTTAATAGAGAGAATATTAAATCTAGTTTTATATCAGTACATTATTGCCCTTATTTAAAAAGCCTTTTTTTTATTGCATAAAGTATTACAAAGATTAGTACATCTGTCTCTCTCTTTTTTATTTTCCCTTGCCCTTTCCCCTATCCCACCCCCCCACATTGTGTGTCCATTGGTTATGCTTATATGTATGCATAAAAGTCCTTTGGTTGATCTATTACACACACCCCCCACCAACTCTCCCCGTCTTCTTGCAGCAGTTTGACAGTCTGTTCAATGTTGCTCTGCCTCTGTATCTATTTATGTTCATCAGTTTATAATGGTCTTTATTATCCATAAATGAGTGAGGACATGTGGTATTTTTCTTTCATTGACTGGCTTATTTCACTTAGCATTATGCTCTCCAGTTCCATATATACTGTTGCAAATGGTAAGAATTCCTTCCTTTTTACAGCAGCATAGTATTCCATTGTGTAGATGTACCACAGTTTTCTAATCCATTCATCTGCTGATGGGCACTTAAGCTGTTTCCAAATCTTAGCTATGGTAAATTGTGCTGCTATGAACATAGGGATGCATATATCCTTTCTGATTGGTGTTTCTGGTTTCTTGGGATATATTCCCAAAAGTGGGATTACTGAGTCAAAAGGGAGTTTCATTTTTAATTATTTTGAGGGAACTCCATATGGTTTTCCACAGTGGCTGCACCAGTCTGCATTCCCACCAGCAGGGCACGAGGGTTCCTTTTTCTCCACATCCTCTCCAGCACTTGTCATTTGTTGATTTGTTGATGATAGCCATTCTTACAGGTGTGAGATGGTACCTCATTGTCGTTTTGATTTGCATCTCTTGGATGAGTAGTGACTTTGAGCATGTTTTCATATGTCTCTTGGCTTTCTGAATGTCCTCTTTTGAAAAGTGTCTATTTACATCCTTTGCCCATTTTTTGATTGGATTGTTTATCTTCCTTTTGTTTAGTTGTATGAGTTCCCTATAAATGTTGGAGATTAAACCTTTATCGGTGATAACATTGGCAAATATGTTCTCCCATGCAGTGGGCTTTCTTGTTGTTTTGTTGATGGTTTCTTAAAAAACCCTTTAAAAAATCTTTATTGTTGAAAGTATTACATATGTCCCCCTTTTTCCCTCCATTGACTCCCTCCAGCCGGTCCCTGTTCCCCTCCCCCATCCCCAGGTCAGGTCTGTGTCCATGGATTATGCATATATGCATGCAAGTTGTTTGGTTGAACCTCCTACCCATTCACCCTCCCCCGCCTTTTAAATACTTCTATTCCATTTTAGGCAGAATCAACCTCATAACATACCCGCCTCCCCCTTCCCCCCAAACCAAACCTACAATTTGCTATAATCATATAAATTTTGTCTTATTCTTTTTCTCTTTCTTATTTTGAAACAACCAGTCATTTTATTTAAGAAAAAATTTACTCTCTCTCTCTCTCTCTCTCTCTTTTTTTTTTTAAACAAAAACACATCCTCTGTTCCTTGAATACTCTTCATATAAAAACACATCTCATTTTCTTATACTTTGTTTACAAATTGCTTCCCTTCACTCTGACTGTTTCTAGTAGTTTTAATTTTACATATTGGTTATAAAATGTAACTATTAATAACTTTGACTTTCCAGTGAAACTCAAGAGTCAGGCAATTGAGAACTATTTGTCATATATATTAGTATCCCATAGCAAGTAGATTAGCAAATTTATAATAGATAATTATGAAAAATTTTATTTTTATTGGAGACATATGCTTTTCATAGTACAATTTTTAATGTCGCAGAAGACATACCTATTAATAAACCCAAACAGCTGTTCTCTCTGTGTAAAAATAAAGAAAGTCCAAAGTAGATAAACATGTTTAATAATTACTGTTTCAGTATATTTTTCAAAATTAATATCCATTATTAGTTTAACTTAGTATACATTTTTATCTTATTTACATCTATTTAAATTACTTGTTTTTAATAATTATGCTTGGATTGGACACTGAACAGCATTTGGCTTAGTTTCTATATTTCTCAGAATTTTAGGAATACTTAATTGTTATAAACACATTTTTCTTTAAGCCATGAAAAATAATATAGCTCTATAAAAAATATCACATATATGTAATATACATACATACAGAATTTCCTTTATATGTAATATACATTGAATTTTCTATGTATATGATATACCCACATATACCCACATATCCTATAGTGATATCTCTAAAGGCTGCATAGACTTTTACCCAAAATTGAGAAAACATCAATTATCCATGTTAAAATATGGAAAGAGTGACTGAAGGAGATTAGGGGAAGACTAAAACCCTTCTCCCTACCCCCAAGCCTGCCAGTGGTATACATCATTAAAAACCGCCTCTGTATCCCCTGCCTACTTTTTGTATTCTTTATCTTAGTGACTTGGTTAGAATAAATCTTTAACATATGTTGAGTTGAGTAGTTACACCCATCATAAAATAATTAACTGGGTACTAATATAAGACACATCAGCATTGCGAACAAGAAGAATCAGAGTTCAGGGTGACCAGGTGTCACCAGATGCATGAGGGAGAAAGCGAGGCGAAGTGGAATGGAATGGAGAGAATGGCACCATCAACCTGTTGGCAGTGGGAGCAAGCAAATCATGTTCATTTGCCCGAAGGAAGTATAACAAGTAGATTGCGGCAAAAAATTCATGCTGTAGAGTAATGGGAACACAAGGTGATTAAGCAGAATAGAGCCATCATGTTTAGGGATTTTAAATTTAGAACAAGGACTTCAGTTTCACATGGGAGGTGGGAGTCACTCCCTGTGAGGCTTGGTGGGTATTTTAAGGATCCCCGAGATGGGCAAGATGGGTTAGAAAGGAGAGAATAGAAAGAGAGTAGAGTGGTTAGAAATGAGATTTGGCCATGAAAGAATACAGTTTCAGTTAATGTGATGGTGACAATCAAATTGCAAATATTTAAGGGATAATAAGCAGCAAAGCTGGGGGTGAGGAGAGGGGGTGAAAGAGGGCAAGGATCCTAAAGGGCACAAGTAACAATACTTTGTATAACCATAAGAATGAATTTCAAGACTTTGAGATGGAGGTCACTGGGACCACGACAGAACAGAAGGCTTTAGGCCTTTGGGAAGTTCTGTTTAGAATAAAAATTAATCTACTAAAACCTTCCAGATTAGTGAAAAATGGGTCTCATGGAAAGAATGAAAAGTGATGAAGGGACCAAGCCAGGGCCCACGTGGAGGGCATAGGCCCTGCATGCTGGGCGGTCAGTAAAAGTTTCGACTCTCATCTGTGGAGAATTGGAATTTGCCATCTCCAGTTCTTCACCTGGTTTTACCTCCATCACTTCACAGAAGTGTTTCTCTACTAAGGTCTCCCTATAGCTAAGTCTGATATCTTTCCTTCTCTCAACCCCTTAGCCACATTGAACAGAGTCATCTGCCTGAACCACACTTTCCCTGATGCCTTAGGCTGTTGTATTCTTTCTCTTTGTCGCAGGCATTCTCTGGTCTCTTTGGGGCCTGATTCTCCTCTTCAAAAACTTCCCAGCTTCTCATTCCTGTCTTTCATATGCTCCTTCTCTAGTCAATGTCATTCACACTCTGTTTTCATAGCCCTCTAACTGCCATTGGTACTCAGATTTGTATCATAGACAGATCCTGCATATCCCACGAGGGTCAGATGACTTTCCATTTCTAGTGTCAGTCTCCCCTCAAGGCCATGAAACATACATGATTTTTTAAAATCCTCACCCAAGGATATGTTTTATTAAAATTGACTTTTAGAGAAAGAAGGGAGAGAGAAAGAAAGAGAAACATTGATATAAGAGAGAAACATCCATCAGTTGTTTCCCCCTACATGTCCCAACTGGGGATAGAACCTATAACCTAAGGATGTGTCCAGACCAGTAATCAAACTGTCAAACTTTTGGTGTACGGGATGACTCTCCAATCAACTGAGCCACCCAGCCAGGCCCATACATGACTTTTAAATGATCTCTCTTTCCTATTCAAGCTGCAAGAATTGAGTTGGTACTTTACATCAAGAGAATGTACCTGATGATGTTAGGGAACAGTTTGGCTCCTCTCTGAAGAAGACACAATTCAGTTAGGAGGATAAAATACATGTACGTGAAGCAATACATCCCAGGGCAAGCTGTGAGGCGGGAGTACACAGAAGAGGAGAGGCCATGAGCCAGACCTTGGACAGCAGAATGGAATTTGACTAAACAAGGTGCTGGCATCCTTCCCTTTGCACAGAGATATTATCCAATCACCAGAAAGTGAACCCAGCATTCTGTAATATTTTATCAGAAAATAACACCATCACCAATCTCATCAAAATAACATGACCAGCACATCTCAAAGCTACTTAGCAGAACCACTCAATATTACATGCGAGCTCTGAAGAGTCTACTTTGAAATTACTTGTTTTAATCACAGACAGGAAGCATCAAGATGTAGGAAAAATTATTCTTGTATCAAATTAATTAGGATTCTCTGGTTGAAAGCTTTTTCAATGGAAGAAAAGGAAAAATAATTAATGGTGCATAAACGATGACGACGGAAGAGGGCTCTGTGCGGATGCAATGACTTTTTTAGCCACTCGGTGCTTGCAAAGCGTCGAGGCTTTCTTCAGGGACGCTGGTCATGATTACTCAGTCAGGAAGGGGACTCCTTTTACTTCTGAACTAGTGGCACTTAGAGCTACTAGTAGAGGAGGAAAGCTGCTGCCATGAATTCATCCAAAGGATAATGTGGGAAAGAAGGCTGGCCGAAGGCAAACCTGAGCAAGTGGAACTTTCTTGCATCTGTTCCTTCCCGGGCTATCCCCAAGTATGTCCTGGTTTCAAACAATTTCATGCTAACTCTGGGACCCGTGTTCATTGTGGAGTCTTATTCAGACCTGCTCAAATCCCCACACCTTCTATTGACCTTTTTACCACCTTCACAATACATCTATCTGTCCATCATCCTGTCCCCGCAAGGTCTTTCTCACCCCTATTGTCTGTTGTTACCTTTAGGCAAACTGGTTTTTATTTGAACGGTGGTCTCATGCAGGTAACAATGAAACCCCTCCAAATAATTTTTATTTACTACTTTTTAATCATCATCCAAGGACATGTTTTTATTGATTTTTTTTTTTTTAAAGAGAGAGAGCAAGTGAGAGGGAGAGAGAAACATCGATGTGAAAGAGAAACATTGATTGGTTGCTTCCCGAATGGGCCCCAACTGGGGAACGAACCCACAACTTGGGTAAGTGCCGTGATTAGGAATTGAATCTGCGACCCTTCAGTGCATGGGATGGCACTTCAACTGAGCCACACAGGCCAGGTTCTCAAAATAGTTTTCGACCTCCTAACAAGTGTATCTTCCTATAATCGTAGCACATTCAGTGTTGGGCAAGGAGTATGACTTTGAAATAGAGCATCTTGGTTCCAGGTGGGAGCTCTACTTCTTCCTAGCCAGAAGTGCTTAGGTAGCTGCGGAACCTCTGAGCCTCAGTTTCATTGTTTATAAAGTGCAGATTATGATACCTATTTCCCAGGGTTGAAAAAACTTAGTGGTAATGCATGTGATGGGCTCAGCCCAGAGCCTGTAATAAACTAGACATTTCTTTTTTTAAAAGTATATTTTATTGATTTTTTACAGAGAGGAAAGGAGAGGGATAGAGAGTTAGAAACATCGATCAGCTGCCTCTTGCACACCCCTTACTGGGGATGTGCCTGTAACCAAGGTACATGCCCTTGACTGGAATTGAACCTGGGACCCTTGAGTCCGCAGGCTGATGCTCTAATCACTGAGCCAAACTAGTTAGGGCAAACTATACATTTCTTATATGTAAGTTGTTATAATTGTATGGGCCACACTGATCCTGCCTATGAAAATACTATTTTTTAATTAAAATTCTCCAAACTTGGTTGAAGGAGGAGTAGTGATGGGAAAGTGATAATTCTGCACCAGCCAGTCATGAACAAGCCTGCATACTGCTGCCTATCTATGCCGGCTGCCTAAGCAGAAAGCCCAGCTCCAAGTTCCTATGGAAGGAGCATAGGACGACTGAGTTCTGGTTGGTCTGTCTCAAGTTCTCTATTTAATCTAGAGTACATAACATTTCCTGTGAGCATTAAATGAGCAACTATATGTGAAGCCTTTAGAAGCTGTTAATGCTGTGTAAGTGTTGGTTATGAAGAGTATCATTTCCAATTTGGTCTCACAGAGTTTTGAGGGAGACCAAAGCATGCTCATGACACAGAGAAGAGGGGAGATTACATCGATTGTCTGGGGAGACATAGGGACCTTATTTTCAAGAGGGTTTGCAGATTTTTTTTTTAAATATTTATAAAACATTATTTTAAAACAACAAATGTTAATTGGTTCAAAAAAATCTCCCACATACCCATTCACTCCAAATGTCTAGTCTAATCTGTGCACCTACTAACTTCTGCCTCTTCCAGTATTTTGTTTTTGTGGGTTTTTAAATTTTTTCTATTTGGTTCACATTCAATTTGTGTATTAGTGTCAGATGTACAGCATAGAGTTAGACAAACATATACTTTACAAAATGATCCCCCTGATATTTCTAATACCCACCTGGCACCATACACAGTTATCCTAGCTAATAAAAGAGTAATATGCAAATTAGTCATCACTCTACAACAAAGATGGCGGTGCCCATAGCAGTGGGACAGGACACTGGCAGCGTCACCCTGGCAATGTGAGCCCAACAGGCATTGCCTTGGCAACCTGTGAGCAGCTGCCCTCCAGGAGGTAAGCACTGCCAGCAGGCAGACCCCAACAGGGCCTGCTACCAGTTGCTGCTGCGATCTGCATCACGTGCAGGCACAGCTCGGGCAGGCCCAAGCACAGGGCCTTGCTCCAGGTTGCCGTCACCCATCTGGGCCGTGAGCAGGCACGTGCAGCCCGCAGGCAGAAAGCAGCAAGGCCTGCTCCTTGGTCACAATGGTGATCTGGGAGCAGGCAAGTGTGGTTGGCAGGCAGCACCCAGCCCTGGCCACAACTCAAGGGAGAGAACAACATGTAGGCAAATCCAGGAACCTGAGAATCAACAAAGAGGAGTGCCTGCTCCAAGCCTCCACAATGTGGCTGGGGTCCTGCACACACACACATACACTCACACACATCGGGTGCCTGCTCTGAGCCTCCTTTGCAGCTGGGGGCAGTCCCCAGGTGGGGACACACACACGGTGTCTACTCACAGCCTCTGATGTGGCTGGGATACACACACACACACACACACGGCACTTGCTCTGAGCCTCTGCTGCCAGACTGTGGCCATCAGTAGAACATCCAATGAGGGGTCCTGGAGTGTGAGAGGGGTCAGGTTGAGCTGAGGGACCCCCAGGCGCCCCCCCCCAGTGCATGAATTTCGTGCACTGGGCCTCTAGTCCTATAAAATAAAATCCCAGCAACCAAATGACAAAATGATCAGAACTACCAGTTGACCAGTTGCTATGATGCACACTGACTACCAGGGGCCAGGTGCTCAATGCAGGAGCTGCCTCCTGGTGTTAAGTGCACTCCCACAGTGGGAGTGCTGCTTGACTGACTGGGATGAGCGGCGCTCCCACAGCAGACCAATCCCCACAGGCCATGCCCCTGCCAGTGTATGAATCCGTGCACTGGGCTTCTAGTTACAATATAACTGGCTATATTCCTTATGCTGTACTTCACATCCCTGGGATTGTTTTGTGACTCCCAATTTGTACTTCCTAATTTCTTCACCTTTTCCACCCAGTCCCATCACCTCCCTTTCCCCTGGCAACCATTAGTCTGACAGAGATTATTTATTGATGAGAAAGAAGACAAAGTGTTAGGTTCAGAGTAGGGAAATGACGCTTCCCTCTTCTTGGAACCCCCTTTTAAATTTGGAAATGTGAGTGTGGAGAGCACTTGTATGACTCACTTTTAGGACAAAGCCTAAGGCTCATAGGCAAGTCCTCTGAAACTTCAGGGTGGGCAGTGGTGGAATGGAGCTGATGGCAGGAGAGGGCAGAGCAATGTCTGGTTTTCCGGGGGAGAGTGCAAGCTGGCCAGCTTCCTGGGCCTTCTTGTGGCCTGAACCAGGGAGGATGAGCAGACCAGCCTGTCTTAGCTGCATAGAAGCAGAGGGTAGAGCCACACCAAGGCCCAGCAGCATTGCACAAGTCCTGCCCCCTCATCCCCTGGAGCTTGGAGCAGCTGCAGGAAGATGCAGGGAGGGAAGGCAATTGTGAATGTAGCTGAGATTTAAACCTGAAATAGTTGTCATCTCCGAATTTGACATTTTTCCTGAAATTAATAAGATTGTGTTTCTGGCCATCAAGTAGAAATGAGATATTGATAAATACATGAAATCCTGTTATAAGAGAAACCCTTGAGTTTGTGACTTATGAAATCTGTATACTTTTAGGTACTAATCTTTATCGCCAAGGGAGAATCTTCTGTTTGGGGAGAGGGGTTTTACCAGCCAGTGCTTGGGGACCCAGGCAGCTCTGCATTTGCAGCAATCTTTGGCGAGGAAACAACCAGCCCACGTGCCAGAGCTCATGGCCATTAATTATAGAGATCATTATTTTTGAGGGACTTTAGTAGCCTCAGCCCAAACAGAGACTTCCTGTCTCTGAATTCAAAATGCAGGTTGACTCAGGATTGAGAGATTAATTTGTGTAAATGAAAACATTCAATTCCTTTCAGACAGTGGTGCTCAAACTTTAACGTGCATCAGAACTACCTGGTAGGGAGAGGAAAATGGTGCTGGATGACATGCAGATCCCCAGGCTTGGCCCCTGATCATCATTTTTAAAATAATGTCTTTATTAATTTAGTTATATATGTGTCCTTATCTTCACATTACCCCTCATCCCTCCCACTCATGCCCTCACTCCCCTGTTATCTGTGTCCATTAGTTAGACCTATATGCATGCATGCAAGTCCTTTGGTTGATCTCTCCCCTTACCCCCACCCTCCCCTACGTTCCTGCTGAGGTTTGACGGTCTGATCAATGCTTCCCTGTCTCTGGATCTATTTTTGTTCATCAGTTTATGTTGTTCATTATATTCCATAAATGGGTGAGATCGTGTGATATTTATCTTTCTCTCACTGGCTTATTTCACTTAGCATAATGCTCTCCAGTTCCATCCATGCTGTTGCAAATGGTAAAAACTCCTTTTTTACCACAGCATAGTATTCCATTGTGTAGATGTACCACAGTTTTTTAATACACTCATCTATTGATGGGCACTTAGGCTGTTTCCAATCTTAGCTATGGTGAATTGTGCTGCTATGAACATAGGGGTGCATATATCCTTTCTGATTGGTGTTTCTGATTTGCTGGGATATATTCCTAGAAGTGGGATACTGGGTCAAATGGGAGTTGCATTTTTAGTTTTCTGAGGAAACTCCATATTGTTCTCCACAGTGGCTGCACCAGTCTGCATTCCCACCAGCAGTGCACAACTGTTCCTTTTTCTTCACTTTGCCAGCACATGTTGTTTGTTGATTTGTTGATGATAGCCATTCTGACAGGTGTGAGATGATACCTCATTGTCATTTTGATTTGCATCTCTCGGATGAGTAGTGACTTTGAGCATGTTTTCATATGTCTCTTGGCTTTCTGAATGTCCTCTTTTGAAAAGTATCTCTTTAGGTCTGTTGCCCATTTTTTGATTGGGTTGTTTATCTTCCTTTTGTTAAGTTGTATGAGTTCCCTGTAAGTGCTGGAGATGAAACCCTTATCGGTGATAACATTTGCAAATATGTTCTCCCATGCAGTGGGCTTTCTTGATGTTTTGTTGATGGTTTCCTTTGCTGTGCAAAAGCTGAAGGTCAATTTTGATGTAAGTGATCCTCAGTACACACTTTGATAAACAGTCCTAAGGATAACCTATGTATACCATTTGGATTTCCTTAAAGGCATTCAGAATAGACAAATAGCTCATTCAAATCTCTCCTGCGGATTAGTTCTAAAGACAAACCAAAGTTTTTAAGGGGGAAAAAATCACTCAAAAGGTAGTTTCTCTAGCAAGTTGATAGCAACCAGAAGGGAGAACGTGCCTGGAATAGACATGACATCTTAATCATTGGTACTGAGGAGCTGTAATGCCAGACTATAGACAGCTTAAATAAAACTGTAGCTCTCTTTCTTTTATTAAAGGAAGAAAGCCCAGGAGTACAATAGCAGGACAAGAACTAATTCGGGAAGCTTGCTGGTATGATATTGTCAATCACACCAGTGATGTGGATAAAAGCTTTTAGCACATGAATAATGTCAGTGAAAGGGCTTCGTAGCTTTTTATTTGCTGGGCATTTACAGGAGAATAAACATGCTGGTATATATTATATATGGAGTGAAAGTCAGCAGCAAATGAAAGCAAAACCCCCAGACCCAGCTACCAGAGCAGACTATGGTTGCTTAGCAACCAGGCAACTGGAGAATTCTCTCTGCCTTTCTTTCTTTTGTTTTTAGATTGCAGTAACCTTTGATCAATTTTGGCTCCACAACAAAAGCCTTAGATATTTTGAGTGAAGGGTACCTGCTAATTTGTAGTGGGAGGATGTGGACCATGACACCAATTTCTGCTTCCAGTTTCATATTAAACAGCAAAACAGACCACTATTTCTTTCAAAAGTCTTAGTGCTGGTGGGCTGCATCCCTGCTGAATCAGAAGTTACATGATAATTGCTTCCAATTACTCTAAAATATGCTGCCTGTCAATTCACGTTGGTTCTTCCTCTGATGGGCCAGTTTAGAAGCCTGGTTCATGGTTCCAAATCCAGTTCCTAAGAAGAAGTATGGGAATTCCCAAGTCCTAAATCTTTGGGAGACTTTAAATGTCCATTCCTTTCAAAACCGTGATGGAATTAGGGAATGCTGAGCTGGAAAGGGCTTTCGAAATGGTCCCTTCTTTCCTTACAGGCACTTTTTATTCATATTTTTTACAAGGCAACTCACCAGTGTCCACAGGCCCAGCTACCAACCTTGAAAGCTCCAGATTCTTCTCCCCCTTAGGGAGCTGGAGAGCTGTGAAGAGCAAGAGAGGGCACAGATAATGATCCAATTCGATTTGTCCACCCAGCATAGAAGGGAAATATCTGACAGCTGCGATGCAGCGTGTCAATGGAGAGTCCCTGGGACAGAGCTGTTGCTGGCTTCCAAGGGTCACAAAAGTCTGCTAATAGTTTAGATTCTAGAGGCCAAGTCTATTTCAATAGACTTGAATCAATCAGTCAAGGACTGCTAATAGGCCAATAGTGCCATTTCCTTTGTGGGAAAGAGATGCGAAGGAGGTCGAGGGGGAGGAGCAGAGGTTAGGGATCATGCCTTTCTAGCTTGGTGGTTCTTCCTCTTCAAGGTCATCTGTCAGCTTCAGATGAGGAGGGACCATGTGAGCTGTTCCATTCTTGTAAAGAGCAACTTTGCTCTTGGTCTTGATCAGCTCTGCCTTGATGAGCAAAGGTTAGTTTCATGGCTTCTCCGTGGCTCATATTAAACGAGGAGCATATAATTCCCAAGATGCAGTTCCCCGGGCCAGGTGGGTTATAGATGTAAAAGGCATGAGGTTGCTGTTACTCTCCCAGCCTTGTTCAAATGCCTAGACTTGGCAGCAACCTTTCATGACTAAGGATGTTGGGCACAGGGTAAGGGAAATTGTTCATCCAAACCAACCTGTAGAGTCTTGTTGGGGGTCCCAGAATGGTCAGAGAAAGGGATTCTGGGTCTACACCCAGTTTTCAACTCTGAAGCCCCACACTCTGGTTTGTCACCAGCTTACTTTACATTGTGAGCAGGCGGCAGCTCCTTGCACTTTGCTGAAAAGAGGGTGGGCAATGGTCACCTGGCCTAAAGATCCCTGAAGTCTGAGCTTGTTCTTGGTAGGTTGCTGTCCATAGCACCTGCCACTTTCCTCTCTGTCCTCAATTACTGCCACTATGCACCTGCCAGGGCCAGAAAGCACTTGAACTTAAACTGTCTTTGTGTCTGCACCTTGGGTTGTGCCTTCATTTAGATTCTCCACCTGCGTCTGCATTCCAGGAACCCTCTGGGTCCCCTCCTGTGGCTCCTGTAGAGCCCGGAGGATCCCAGAGTCCAGCCAAACCTTCAGGGGTCTACGAAAGAAATGTCTGCTGCCTTTTTCTGTGGTTGCTATGAACTCCCGAAGGAGCTGACTCCCGTTTCTGTGAACAGATGAAGGAGACTGAAACTGCATTTTGATTAGTATTGCTTCCTAAAAGAGGATTTAGGATTATGAGGCTACTGACATGAAAGTGCCTGCAAATGGAGCCAAAACCTGGAAATAAATAGGTTAGTGGAACACTCAGCCTGTTGAAAGGCTCACAAACTCGAAGCAGTCACAGAGGGACATGGTTTTGAGCAGCTGAGTTAAACATGTTATAGCCAAGACTGTTTCATTCTAAGGCCTGAAAATGTATACATGTACCTAACCCAGGTGCCAACAAGCACGATTCCCAGCACACTCACCCTTCATGCCCGGTTTGGTGCTGGAGCTGGTCAGTTCAGTGTGCAGACAATTTAATTTAGTCAATAGTATCAACGGAATTGGTAATTGCGTGGTGCAGGGGCGAAGCAGGAGCCTGACTGATTGAGTTCTTTGTTTTTCCCAAGTTGAGTTGGGATCATGTAGAGGTCACTTGTAGCTTTTGTACCTACATCCTCAGTTATTAACTGTATACTCAGGAAGAAGAAGTCAGAGAACTGGCATAACAGGGAAAATGCTACTGAGAACATAACAGCAGAAGTGTGCAGAGACCTAGACATCTCTGTTGAAAAATCTTGAATTGGTTGTGTCACCCGGGGTATACATTCCCTATAATCATTGCTCCTTCAGCTATTAGATGTAAGGTTTTCCTTAGGGGACATTCTTGGAATTAAACCTTTGGGTAGATAGAATATACTGATCTTTAATGTATATGTTACCTTTTTGTTTTAACCATTTGTGCAAATTTAGAGTTTGGGAAATTGACATTTAGTTAAAATCTTGACTCCAAAAGCTTAGCTTCATTGATCATAATTCCAATGGAGGAAAGTCAGGGGGACAGCAACACAAGCAGGATTCCACCGAGCACCAGAATCCAGAGGGAGAGTTTGGAGACCCCACAAAAGGGACCCCAAGTCTGGGGCAGTGCCCCCTGGGCAGCCCTTCCCTCCACTGTCAGATTGTAGACAGGAGTAACACTGTTTAACACTGCACATCAGCAGAGCAGCCTTGATGGATTGCAGAGCCTGAACCATCAGGAGTTGGCGCACAAGGTGCTATAGGTAAAAGAGGCATTTTAGGAGGCGTTGAGCACCCTGAGGGCATCTCCGGGGGGGGGGGGGCGGTGGTGGCCGGTGGCATTGTGAGGAGTGGGTTTCCGGTCTCCAATGGGAGATGAGCCAGACACTGTTATCATTTAAGTTGCCTGTCAACTGAGACATTTAGGAAAGCAAACTCTTTATGGGATATCTTTTCCACATTTGAATCCTGTGACCTGTCAGGGAAAAACAGAAGGAGAATTAGGGCTTTTCTGGTCACCCAAATTTCTGGCTTCAGATGTGACCAGGAAGGCAGGAGTAGAGTTAGCCTCAGTCCTCAGAGGACATTTACAAAAAACATGGAACTTTCCCCAGACCGGACAGTCCAGGAACTTGTCTGATCAGAAGTGTGATACCATCGGGGTCCCTGGGACACCCATGAAGACTTTGAGCTGTGTCCACAGCACCTGCCCCAACCCTCCAGCCTCCAGCGATGCTCTCCTCTTATTTCCCTTCATTTCCCCCAGAACAGGTTGGCCTCATGTTTTTTAACTGGACATTGCAGCTGTCAGAGAGCTGGTCAAATGTTTTTCTTTTATGGACTTAACGTTTACTTATTGTGCAGGAGTCACTAACCACACACAGCACAAAAGCCTCCCAGTTGACCAAGCCAGTTTTCCTTTATTAAGCCCCAAATTTCATGCTAGGCTCTGGGGTCAGGATGGCTCCAGAATTCTTTATCAGCTACTATGTGTAGGTGAATTACTTAACCTCTGTGTGCCTCAGTGTCCCTGTCTGTACTATGGGCCAATAATAGAATTTACCTCATGGCGTTGTTATGAGGTAATAGGGGTGAAGGAATTGGAATAGAATCTGGACCATGGTGAATGCTCAGTAAACGTGCCTTGATGTTACATAGCACCAGTACCCAATGTTGTTACACACCATTAGTATGTTCCTGTGCTCACTGGGGCAAAGAGAGAATGACTTTTCCTCTGTTAACAACACCCCCAATCCTTCTCATGGCCCCAGTTATTCCCCTTGGTTAGGAAATCGCTATGTTCCCTCTTCTAGGGTCTGGTGATGCCTGGAAAGGCCCCGAGCTGGTCAGACCACTTCTCTCAGAGCCTAGCAGTGGAGACAACAGAACACAGTCTCTATCATTTGGAATCGATTGAAGTAATTTTTGAGACATCCTTTCAGACTGGAGTGGCATCATTCAACCTCCCTGAGGCGAATCCTGGGGCTGGAGTGTAAGTCTGGGTGTTCTATTTGACCCCTGCATTCTGAATCTTCCAGTGCCCGGAGTGGCAGGGTTTCTGCTGCAGGTCACTTGGGATGTTGGGGGCACATTTGTGCCTTGAAGGATGAATCACAGGGGGCCCAGACGGGGATGTGGAGCGGGTAAAGGGAACTAGAGAACTAATGGAATACACAAATTCATTTAATTTCTGGGACAACTGAAGTTTCATCATTCAGCTCATTTTATTTCAGCTCTTGATGTTTTCAAAAATTTCCCAAGCCTCTAGATCTTCTTTGGGCTTTGAAAAGTCAGTCTTGTGGCCAGAATTAAATCTGACTGAGGCTCATGGTGGACTTAAGAAGCTCTGCTCTGTCAGTGTTCGCTTGCGGTCTGGCAGACCTGATGCCATGACTTCTCGGAGTCCCAGACCATCGACTGTAAAATTGGCATTATAACAGAGCCTGCCTCAAGTAGTTAGTGAGCCTGGCTTGTGGTACATAGTATGCAAATGCTTGTAATTATAATTATTGCATTTTTTTTGTTCTGGGGGAATATTCACTTAATGAAAGATTCTAATTAGGTGGGTTCTGGTTAATTGAGATTTCTCCATAAAATAGTAAAGTCTTAAAAAATAAATTTTTTATTCTAATTGTGAAGGCAAGGTAGAGCATGATGCGATTGGAATGGGAAGTATCAGGCATTTAGATGGTTTTGTCTGGGTGACAAGCTTCCTCCAAGTACAGTGTTGGATTATGCAGACAACGCGTAAGTACCAATTGATTACAAGGGTGAGGCCCTTTTTTGATGTTCCCAGGCTTGGGTGCCAGGGTAGGTGGCACCAGGGCTCAGGAATTTTCTCCCTCCCGTTGCTGAGTTCTGTAAAGAGACAGCTCTTCTGCCAAAAGAACAAGTTCCTGAAGATAGATTATTTCACTATCTTTAGCAGCCCCACCCCCAAATTGGCCAAAGGTTGGGGGCTGTTGGGGAAAGATGGTTCATTCCAGCAGGAGCAGATGGTAACCTCAAGTACCTCCATTAAAGTCTCAGTAGGCCCAAGCCAGGAGCTGCTCAGGGAGCGTCAGTTCTTGGGAACCTGGGTCTCCACCTTTTCCTGAGCCTGGAGCCAGCAGGGCTGCCTTCCCGGCTCATTACTTGCTCCTAGGGGGACACAAAAAGGTGAGCAATCAAAGCATGCTTACTTATGATACTCTGTCCTTGTCCTTCTTATTACTATGGAGATATGTAACGTGTTCTGGTCTGCTCATAATTACATGGAACATCATCCTTTATATATCTAATTGTTAAGAAATAAAAATTTAATTAAAAAATTGGTACTTTTAAAAAGGGTCCTAACGTGGAGCCAATTCTCAAGGGAAATAAGATCGATCAAGACATTTATGGATTTTCCACTCTGATGTAGGCGGCAATGAATTAAGGGGCTAGAGGCACAGAGAGTCTCTTTCCTGCATTTCAGCGTCTTCTGTTTTATGGCAAAGAAGCTCCAAGTATTTTGGCGGCCTTATGGGAACCACAGTGTTGTGATTAGATATGCCATCGAAGGCTGTGGGGCGAGGGAATTTCCGAACAAGTGTTACAGCATGTAAACAGCGCTGTAACTCGAGGAGTGCACATGCTACTGGTCAGCACTACAGAGCATTTCACTGTTCTGTTCCACTGCTTTTCTCTTCAAAGAGGTAAAGCAAGAATCTCTGTAGGAAACAAAACCTTAACTAATTAGTAGGGCCTAGTCTTCCGCCCGCAACCCCATAAACTCATTTATCAGATATGCTCCTATTTTAGCCAGTTACTTTAAAAAAAGCAAATACTCTTTATCAGACATGTCTCTATTTTAACCAATTACTTTATTGCATTTTTATTACAAGTGCAAAGGTTAGGCAAAGTCGATGGCTGCTGTCTGCATGGCCCTGAGTCACAGCAAACACTGCTGGTCAAGGAACTTTGGAACCAGGCTTCTTATTGTCCAAACTGTCATTAGTGCCTAAGTAATTATGACAAATGTCTTTTATATATCAACCATTATGTTGAAAGTCTCCCCAAGTTCATGCACATGAGGGGGGAAATCACCTCCGCCTTGGATTCCTCTGATAATCTTAAAAGATTATTTCTCAACCCTAAACGGATGTGTGTAAAATGGTCTTTTGTGAGGCAACGCTGATGGCACTACCCGGTCATAGAGATTGATAGAAGCACAGATATTAATTACACAGCATGTTAATTTGGGCTAAAATTCCGCTTTCCATTTGAATTTTGAAATTTATTTTGCAATTTGTTTTATACTAGCTTTTTGCTCATTCTAACAACCATAAAAACAGCATATTGCTGTGTCTCAAACCCGATGTGGAATAGACAGGAGGTGGAAAATGAAGGAAACAGAAAATAACTGAACATGGATATTTTAAGGGTTTAAGGTTTTCTTAATGTTCATTCAGAGAATTCTTGCCTCAAAATCTAATCTCCCTCAGATTTTGTTCCATCTTTGTACAAAGGACTTTGGGGAGTGGAAGAGGGGGCTGGGGGAATAGGCAGAGGCCTATAGACCACTAAGTTCACTGAGTTGAGTTGCTATTATTATTACTTTGGGCCAGAATGATAGAATTCTGCTGGGTTTTACCACTGGCCAGCTCTGTGGTTTTGGGTACATCATCACACCTTTTGAAGCCTTAATTTTCTCACCTGTATTTCAGAGGATCCTGCTGGATGAATATTTCTCCAACTATGGCCCATTCACCTCATTTATCGCTTGTAAAAAACATGGCCTCTGGTCCCCACTTTATTCTCGAAGGACTGGGGTGGGGCTTGCGAATCTGCATGTTTAACTCATCCACAGGTGCTTCATGTGCCCATCAATCTGAGGGCCACTGGCTAAGGGAGCCCTGAGGCTCCTTACACTCTCACAGTCCATGCTGCTGGCAGGGACAGGTGGGCGGCTAAGACAACTGTGTACATACGGTGGTTGCAGCTGACAGCAGATAGCTCGATGGGCTGTTGGTTTCAGCAGAGACGGGCAGTCTTTTGGCGTATGGTGAGGGAGGGATGGGAGTCAAAGGTCTGGTTGCATTTGTTTGAATGTTCCTGAGACACACCACCTTCTCCTGTGGGTAAGCCTGGGAAAGGTTATCTGTCCAGGAGGCATGCAGAAACCTTGGGCAACCCTCTCAATGTTTTCTTGGGCTTCTTGTAGACCAGTCTACCAATGGACTGTACCTCATGATGTGGCTGTGGGTACAACCTCTATTTCTAAAGCAGTGTGAAATTTGGACAAAGTCTCTTTCTTCCTCTCTCCCTCTTTCCCTCCCTCTCTCTTTTCCTCCCTCTCTCCTGCCCTCCCTGCCTCCTTCCTTCCTTCTCCAGATTGTGAGATGAATAAATAGGTCAATTAAGTGATATACCCAACTGTCCTGCTTTGAAGTTTTCCTTCCCCACCTTTTCAACTCCAGAGCCTGTTGTTCAGATGTCACTCTCAAGGGTCTTACCTCTTCTCACCTTGTATTATCTGCTCCCCTGTTGACCTCCTTAAAAGCAGGGCTCATGCCTTTAACCCCTGTATGATTCTGTGTGCCTGCACTTCACAGGTGCTCAAGCTTTGCTTGTTGAATAAACCAATATGTAGCACTTATGGTACCATTTATTGAGCAGCGACTATGTGCTGGCCACTGTGCTTTGCACCTTTACATTTGTCATCTCATTCAATTCTGCAGGAGGTATATGTTTTATCCCCATTTAACAGCCAGGAAAGCTAAGGCTTAGGCTAAGGATTTGACCAAAGTCATAGAGCTAGTAAGTGATGAAGCCAGGCTTTGGGTAGGCCTGACTACTCCAGCTGATGACTGTACTTCATCACTACCCTATACTGAATGGCGGTCTCACTGGGAGTTAAGAACCAACCAGACTGAAAGGCAGTCTCCTCGCTCCCAGCGCCAGTACCCAGAGCTCTGGTGCATCTGATGAGCATCCTTTAAAAGAATCCATGGTGCAACATTTTCCATTTTCACAAACAACTTAAATTCTCCATCACCTAATCTGTTTGGCTCACTCTAGTTATTTCTGATGCAAATTTGTCTCCTTTGAGACACATACAAGCTCATCCATAGACATACTCATTTGTTCAGTTCTGAGAGGCCATGGCCAGGCTTGAAAACAGGTTTGACATGTCTGAGTTTCAATTCTTCCCCTGATCGTGTTTTCCAATCCCATCCCATCCCTTTACTCCAAGCAGCCAGCGTGAGAATTTGGGACTTTCAAATTGTGTCCTTCTCCAAGGGCACGGGACATTCCCCTGTGTCACTTTACAAGATTCAATCTGAAAAGCGGGCAGTGAAAGAAATGAAATATCGTGTTTCCTTTGGAATTAGTAAAAGAAACGTCTTGCTTCAGTAGGCAATTTATTGCTAACAGTATAATTACGGCAGAATGGGTTATTAGTAATAAGATTATCAAAGAGTATTTCAGAACTTATAGTGGTAAGAAACAGTAACCACACCCCCATACCCCTTTTCTTCATGGCCTGGGGGTGGGGGAAGTTTCACCCACTTAGCTTGTCCAGCAAAGTCTGCAGCTGGAGCCTCTAGAAGCCAGGTGAGTGCCTCTGCAGGCTGAATTTACCAGTAAATTATGTTTTGTTTTCTGTCAGCTGCCTGACAGCTAAAATCATATTTACTGTCAGAGGTGACAGGGGCCACAGTGGTGATGTATTGAAGTGCCGCAGAGTCCAGGGGAGCAGGCCGGCAGTTGCTCATGCCCCTCCATTGTTACCTGCTCCCTGCGCATGTGACAGAGTTGGTGTGCCCAGGACTGAGTGGTTAAGGGGCACTGTGTGCCCGTGAGCCCCACAGCGAGATGCCATCACACCGGAGCCATTGAAAACATGGCCAGCTTCACAGGGATCTCTTAACAGGCTCATGATGTATCCTACTCCTTAACTGCACTGTGTGACAAAACACAAAATCCATTTCTATAATTCCCTCCAAACACTGGATTCCTGAGCATTTGGTTATATTCAAATGAATATTTAAACTCCCAGACAACAGACTTAATTTTCCCCAAATGACTGATTGTTTTCTCTTTTTTTATTAATATATTTTATTGATTTTTTACAGAGAGGAAGGGAGAGGGATAGAGAGTTAGAAACACCGATGAGAGAGAAACACCAATCAGCTGCCTCTTGCACACCCCCCCACTGGGGATGTGCCCGCAACCAAGGTACATGCCCTTGACTGGAATCGAACCTGGTACCTTTGAGTCCACAGGCCGACACTCTGTCCACCTAGCCAAACTGGCTGGGGCTGACTGATTGCTTCTTGTCATTGTCTTAGCTCCACCCCACTGGGATATTTACTGTATTCACTTTTAGAGACCAAAATGCAGAGTCCGTTAGACTGGTGATACACTAGCTTTATAACTTCACTGCTCACCCAATAGAAACATGAGGTTCTCTTGCCTCGTAGAGGATGACCTTGGGCATTCTTTCTTCTGTATCTGCCAAGATTCCTCCCTCTCTTTTTCCTGGGTTCCTAAAACAGGAACTCCTCATAGAACTGGGTCTGGCTTTGAAGTGTTATTGTTGGAAAGCTGCCACTCTATCAGGGACAGCTACCACTACTGAGCCCTCACGAAGGGGCCAGCCATCAGGAAATGCACTTGATCTCCACCTGCAGGTTGCCCGGGGCACAAGGAGACCCATGGGAGAACTGAGGCCTGGTCCACCTTTAAAACCCTCGCCTTCCTTCTCTGCCTCTGTCCCAAGGCTCACAAGTGATGAGTTAGAATGGCCTTTGTTTTGAACTGTGGACACTGTAGGCCCAGGGCTGGATTCCTGGGCACGCAGCTGTACAGTCACACAGGCTCTGCATTTAGAAAGGCCTTGTGCTTGGATCTGAGGATCTGTAGTCGCTGAGTCTTGAAATTCTTACTCATTTCGTCTTTGAAGTTGTGTTTTGTAAGTGAAGCCTGGTGGGACAATGTCATGTGTGCCGGGGAGCTCAGTTAAGCACCTCCCAGGCCTCCCTGCCGCCTCCAGAAAGCTCACCCCAGGCCCTGCCCATCCTCACCACCCCCTGCCTGGCTGTTAGCGGTAGGAGGGGGGATGCCTGTGTGCTGCTGCCCTCAGGTGGGGCCTGAGCATGGACACAGGGAAGGTAGGATTAGGTGTGTGCCCTTCAGCATCTGTGGTTGATGGTGGCCACTCCTGCCCTGGGATGGCAGTTGCCCAGTGCACTTGACAGGTGATTCAGCAGGGGCTGCTCATCACTCCCAGTCCAGACTTGAGCACGATCTAGTGTAGACATTGCAAATCTTTGGGGTATCCAATCTGTGGTGGATTGGGGAGCCAGCCTGTGGGGAGGAGAGGTTGACTTCTTCGCCTATGGAGATTGGGCATGTCTGTAGGCAGGGGGGCCTGGCATCTCATTTTCTGATTGCTCGTGATCATGCGAAAGGGATGCTCATTCTTTCTGTGTCTAACTGAGGGGGGAGAAGAGACGGGAAAGATGGCAGATGGGAAGCAGCAGTGCAGCTCCCTGAACTCCCAGGGTTTGGTGAGGCAAGGTGTATGGTTGCCTGCGGACCAACCAGACACAACAGGATGCAGCTACTCTTGAGTTTTTGATATTTAGCCAAGCGGCAGGAACTGGCTGGGGTGGGTGCTCAGGTCAGGGACCTGCTTCCCCTGCCCCAGAACTCCCTTAACTATTCCCACATGTGCCCTGAAACAGGCCCATGGCCATGGGCTATGAGGGCAAATCTGTGTTAGTGAAGAGAAGACCACAACACCTCAGCTGCTTCCCTCTGCTCTTATGCATTGAAGAAGGGGGCTAGTAGGTCAAGGACAAGAGAAGAGAAAGGGCAGGTCAAGGGATTAAGAGGGGAGGAAGGAGTAAGTCATCATGACACCTCCCCGTCCAAGTACAAAATACAGGAAGTGGAGGGTGAAATTGAAGTTTTGACCTGGATAAACATGGAGTACAGCAACCGGAAGTACGTGGACGCTATCCTGGGGTTTACACCTATGAGAGAGTGATGGAGGGAACAGGGCTGGGCAGGGAGCCGATGGGCTATGGTGCAGTTCAGCCCAAACTGTGGATTGAATTGTCTCTCCCAGAATTCATATATTGAAGTTCTAACCCCCAGTATCTCAGAATGTGACCTTGTTTGGAAATAGGGTTGCCGATGACAGATGAAGTCACACTGGGGTAGGGTAGGCCCCCAATCCAACATGAGGGTGTCCTTATAAGGAGAAAACCAGGGAGAGATTGGAGTTATGCTGCCACATGTCAAGGAACCATGGAAGCTAGGAGGGGGGCTTGGGACAGATCCTTTCTGTCACCTTGCTAGGGAGCATGGTCCTCTCACACCCTGACCCAGACCTTTGGCCTCCAGAGCGGTGAGACAGTACATGTCTGCTCTTCCGGGCAGCGCAGCCCTAGAAGCCATGCAGTTGCTCCCATGGGAGCTCTGGAGCTGGGCGGCCCTTAGGAATTGTCCCAATTGAGTCTGGGGCCAGGTCTTTGAACTTCCTCATTGACCAGACACTGGATGTGGGCTCTCTTCCTCTCCCCCCACAACTGAGGGACATAAAGCGGGTCAGGCAGTTTCCTCTGGCCACTCTGAACCATCAGTAGCCAACATCCTTGCCAGAGCCAGGAGGATGAGGAAAGTGATGCACTCACCTTAGGTGCCCAATTTAAGAGGGTGCCAAACCGCAGCCATTTTACTGTAAAATCACAAATAATTACAATGAATGCAAGCATCTGCGATGAACAGACCTCTCTCAAAAGTTTCCATAAAGCAGGATCGGTAGTTCTGGTTTCTCCTCTTGCCTGGCTGCAGTGTGGCCTGCATGGCGCTCTGCTCCCTGTTCTGGGAAAGGGGTGTCCTGAGGGGCACATCTGGGTCCTCCACACCCGGGTAGAAGGAAAGCCGAGTTAGGACTTGGGCAGTCAGGCTCTAGTCTGGATGCTTAACCACTGCCCTCTACTGCTGGGAAGCATGGAGAGGAGGTGTTTCAGAGGAAGGAACGGTGGAAGCACAGGAGACGCTGTAAAGTCTGTTGCATTCCAAACTCAAACCTACTCATTGCTCCGTGAAAGGAAACGCCACAGGGCTGCACAGCCAGCAGCAGCGTCAGAGTTCTGGGGTCTGTGCTGTAGGAGAGGTCTCCGTGCAGCCAGTGACAAAATCAAATCAAGGTCACCCTGTGCAAGGACAAAGGCGGGTTTGCTCTTCCCTCTCCTGCCCTCAGCACACCCTTTCCAGTGACAGAGGGCTCTGCCTGGACAAGTTCACTGCTGCTTAGATGACAAATCTAGGAGGTTTTATGTCCCGAGTGCTGGGTCTTTGAACTCTAGGCAGACAGGCCTCAGGCTCAGAGGGATGGATGGATGGTCTGTGTACATTGACCCCTACCCTGCCTCCCAAAGACGAGCCCCCAAGGCCACCTGAGTAATTCACTCCTCTCTCCCAGGCCTTGATTTCTGTTCTCCCCTGCCCACCGACAGAGCCTAAAACAAGAGACAACCTTCCTTTGCCAACTGTTATAAATCCCCGCTTAGCCGAGCTCCGGCTGATTGCCTGGCTTGCGTCTGTGAATGAGGCTCCTCACTCGTGACTGCTGGCCCCAAGCTCTGGACACACATCTGACCGAACTGGAAGGACCACTGTTGAACCATTTAGCAATATTGTTTCGGAGCCAACTCCTTGGGATGGCATCGTTCAGAGTTGATCGTTTCTGATCAATAGCAGTTGTCGGTGGGAACCAGTAGCCAGGAACTCCCACCTCGTGTTGAGTGACGGAGAATGTGTCTTGGCTTTGAGCTCCGAGGGCCCTTGCCTCCTGAATAAACATCACATCAAAGGTTATTCTCTGTTCTTCCCATCAAGCTTAACTTTAGCAAAATTAGGATATGGATTTTCCTTTATTCTCTGTGATCACAAATGTAATGTCAGATTTTTTTTTTTCTCCCAGAGAGCTTTTCATCCCACCTCTACTCAGTGTCAAGGTTGTCAGAACCATAATTTATTCATATTTTTGACCTCTGGGGAGGACAATATCCAAAGGGTCAGGGAGTGTTATTGGACGTCAGGATGAAAATTCACTGCTCGCCTCCTTTTACAATGCTGTATTTCACCAGGCAATTCACCGTGCAAATGCTGCTGGGCGTTGGCTGCTGTAATTACCCCTGCAGAGCGATCCTTCCTTAGTAGCAATTACCCAATATTGTACATTCCCCGAAGTCCTCACGTGGAAAACACTTGGAGCCTGCTTGTTTTCCTCCACAGGGAGGTGAGGTGTGCGATTCCCGCCCCTCTGCTTGAGCCACAGCTCACAGCTACCTGGGAGCCTGGACGGGCCAGGGGCATGGAGCATCCTGCTGTGGGCCGGGCCACTCTGAGACCTGGCTCACCCTCTCAGGGCTCACAGTACAGCTCTTTACCCAACACATGAAGGCCTAGGCAGCCCTGGAAGCTTAATGATTTTCTGAGAACTGTGTGGAAAGGCCTAGAGGGCCGGAGAAACAATTAATCAATGCTAAATAATAACAATAGTTATTCTCTGATTCATTGACGGAATAAATCCCTCATTTTGACCCGAAATAGATACAGTCCAGACGTGCACCACAGAGCCTATTGGCTCATTAGAATTCTCGCCAAGCAGCATCTTATAAGTCTTCCAGAGGGTTCTATTTCCCAGTCATTTTAAATGGCTTGGAAAAAGCTTGCTTTTGTAAAGCCCACTATTTTGTGATTGGTTTGTCCCCATTTCCCTGAGGCAGCTGGGGAAAAGGTTCTGACTGGGTCAACTCAGGCAGAGGGTGAGAGAAGGCTAAGGCTTTGGAACCAGACAGGCTGGTGCTTATGAACTGGTCCTGCCACTTTCCTGCTACATAATCTTCATGTGTCACTTAACCTCTCTGAGCCTCGGTTTCCCTGTTTACAAAATGAGAGCAATGATTCTGCCGACCCATAGGGCTATGGGGAAGATTATGTGAGATGCTGAATTTGAACTGAGATGGAGCTGGCACAGGGAGAGCCTCTGATGTGGAAAGAATTCCTTGTTAGCTCACTTGGGGTTGAGCCTCCAGGGCCTGGGTATTGACTGCAACGGCTTCAGAGGAAGGCAGATGCTGCTCTGCATGGAAGGAGAGGAAGTGGGGACTGGTCAGGACGGGAGTAGGAGGGGCAAATAACATGGAAATGGTGTGCACAGCACCCTTCCAAGTGGTGTTACACCATTCTTCTGGGGAGCATTCTTGGTAAGGCTGGATCCCTGATGGATGCTGGTGAAGGGTGGGAACCTTGGGTTCAGATGGCATAGGTCCAGAGACAGCACAGCAGGGACAATGAGGGCTGAGAGATAGCAGGGACAGTGAGGGCTGAGGGGACGGAGCCTGTAGCTCTCACAGGAGGCCATAGAAGTCTTTAGGAAGGACTAGCACTTAAAAGGAAATTTCACTTTCAATG
Source organism: Murina feae (assembly GCA_004026665.1). Lineage (NCBI taxonomy): Eukaryota > Metazoa > Chordata > Mammalia > Chiroptera > Vespertilionidae > Murina > Murina feae. The sequence goes on from PVJC01000164.1 coordinate 59,606, forward strand.
CGGGTGCCAGAGTCCCCCGGAAGATGCATGTAGCACAGTGCGGCTTCTGGTAGCATACACAGTGAACCGTTGCTTTGGTACATGTTAGTGTCAGCCTGTTAGCTGGATGAGCAAGGGTGTGAGGCTGGCTCCTGAGGCCGACAAGGACTGGAGAAGTGGGGTCTCCCACCTGCTAACTCCTACAGCCTTTGAGAAAGAACTAGTCCAACTCAGGGCTGTGAAAAGTACCTAAAAAGGTGGGCCACTGAGACAGCCATCCCACTCCAAATTTTCTTGTTACCTTATCCTATCTTACATTTTGTAGGCTTCTGTGCCTTAGATGTGCATCAGTATAAATTATTTGTACTGTGAGTGCAAATTCAAACGCAGCTCCTTCAGTTTCAGGAACACTGCGGAGGGAAACACCGCTGGCCCTTGCTGCTTTGCATTGAGGCAGCTTAGCAAGGGTTTCTCCGTGGTGCCCCTGCCTGCAATCCTTCCCCCTCATCTCTGCAGCTCAGAATCCCACCAAACCTTCCAGGCCCATCTCATAAATATTTCTCTGACCCTCTGACCCCACAGCCAGAGAGTGCCTCTCAGCTTGATATGCCCACCGCAGCTGGAGGTGCCCTCTCTTGTGGTACTTGATTCAGGTCACAATGGCTACACAGCAGACCTGTGACATTCACAAGGGATGTGCCCAGGACCTTTGCAGATGCCCCGATCACAACTGTCATTAATCACTATAGGCAATTGCTTCTACACAACTTGTATTTTCTATTCAAGAGCTGTCTTGACTTCCTCCTCACTCTCTGCGACTATTCAAGCACATACTTTCTTAAAGGAACCCTTTTGTTTTCACAAAGCAACACCATTTTACCGTTTCACTGGAGTTACTTACCAACTGCTGCCATCCAATAGAATGTACTGCAATGATGGAAAGCTACAATCTGCACCACCAATAAGGTGGCTACAAATGTTATTGAGGCTTAAAATTTGGCTAGTGTGACTGAAGAGCTGAATTTATACTTTTATTTCATTTGAATTAATTTAAGACTCATATAGCCACATGTGGCTAGTGTAAGGTGATCAGATTTAAAGTGGTACACCATTGACCGGGGGGTTCTTTATTATTATTATTATTATTATTATTATTATTATTATTTAAAATATTACAAAGAGTAATCAGGACTTTTTTAAAATGCCGCGGGATGCAGGACAAACTGTTAAAAATTGGGACTGTCCTGCCAAAAGTGGGACGTCTGGTCACCTTAGGCTAGTGGCTACCACTTTGGACAGTGCAGGCATAGACACTGACAAGAAGAAACTCACCTAGGTAGGGGGCTAGGCTCACTCACTGGCTAAGGAACCTGCTTGCCCACTCATGGCCTTGAAGGGTACACGATTCAAATACCTCAGCTAAATTTCAGCCTACCTCCCAGAGAAGAAGTGGCAGGTGTTAAAAATGTTGGCATGCCAAAGGTCAACCATTTTCTAATATTACCATCACCACTGTTACTTTGTAAGCATATTAAAATGCTTCTGGAGACAACCACAGTCCCTCCCAAAAAGTCTTTCAAAGAGTGTGTGTACAATCAATATTGGAGGAGAAAATGGGTGAAGATTTTATGAAACTTAGCTGTGCTTTTGAAAGACTAGCAGCCGCTGTGATTCTCTGCTTTTAAAATCAGATACAGTGATGTTTGGGGCAAGGATATCAGGAGATTGAAAAGAATCATTCAATAAATATTGATTAAAGGCACCTTCTTGTACACAGTTGTCATGGTGGAGGAGGAGACATAAAGGCTGCTTCTTTTCTCCCTCACAGCACAACAGCTCTGGAAGTTTCCTTGAGGGACTTTTGGTGAACTTCTTGGTGTGGTCTGATGTTTTGACTTGAACTCTGTTGAAGTCACCCTCAGTTCTTCAGAATGTGCACTTCTAAGAATAGAGTCATTGCAGATGTAACTAGTTAAGATAAGATGAGGTCATACTGTAGTAAGGTGGACTTTTAATCCAGTAGGACATCATCCTCATAAGAAGAGGGAAATTTGGACACACAGGTAGGACACCATGTGATCACAGAGGCAGTGATTGGAGTGTCTGCAAGCCAGGGATTGATGGTCACCACCAGAAGCTGGAGGAGGCAAAGAAGGATGCTACCCAGTCTCAGAGGAAGCATGGACCTGCTAACACCTTCATTTTGAACTTCCAGCCTTCAGAGCAAAGACAGAATACAGTTTTGTTATGTTAAGCCACCCAGTTTTGGCACTTCATTACAGGGACCCTAGAACATGAGGACATCTGTTTTATGCAGAAGTGGTGTTGTTACAACGACACAGAGACTCTACAGCTGGTAGATGAGGAACCATTGGGCTGCACTTTGGCTGGAGGGCACTAAGGAAGTGGAGACCAAGGTGGACTCACTGCAGTGACCAGTGCCCCAGAAGAAAGCATTTGGCAGGTGCTTCCTCACACTCTGCAGCTACTCAGAGCAGCAGACTAGGAGAGGGAAGATGGAGCTCTGGCCCCAGCTCTACTGCTTACCTTGGTCAAGCCATGCTTCTCTCCTGGGCAAAATGGGGGTGCATTGCCTTGGAATTTCCTTTCCTTATGTAGCCCAGGCTTAATCTCCCCAACTGGATGGAGACCTCTGGAGGGCAGGAATCACACCTCCTCCCACCGCTCCACATGCTTGAGTGTATTTGGTGTTCATGGTACAAAGCCCCACAAGGATGTAGGTCACATCTGCTCTACTTACTACAGGCCCAGTGCCCAGCACATACTTGGTGGCCCATAGAGATTTACTGAATGAGTAATCCTATATAATAAAAGCCTAATATATAAGTGTCTGACCATTTGACCATTCGACCAGTTGCTATGACATGCACTGATCACCAGGGGGCAGATGCTTTGACCAGTAGATTAGCTTGCTGCTGGGGTCCAGCCAATCAGGACTGGGGACGACTGGCTGGGTATGCCCTGGAGCCCTCCCACAGTCCCTCCCCAGCCCCAATCATGCACCAGTGGGGTCCCTCAGCCTGGCCTGTGCCCTCTCACACTCTGGGTCTCCTTGGTGGATGTCAGAGAACCAGTTTCAGCCTGATCCCGCAGGACAGACTGAGGGATCCCACTGGTTCACAAATCTGTGCACCAGGCCTCTAGTAAATTAATAAGTGAAGACTCTGTGCTGAGTTCTCAGGTCTGTCGCTCACATGCTACTAATGTTCACCTTGGGATGGGGTCCATCAGGCATGATATGCCACAAGAGTGTTGTCAGTCCTGGATTGCTTTTATCTTTTTCATCTCTATTGATGGGGGGGGCAGTATTGAAGGAGCAAGGAGATGGTCCTTCTACCCTCTTTCTCTTCTATCCTTCTTTTTAGAGCAAAACAGAACATTTTCATGTTTCCAGCCTGTAGCCCCATACTTACTTGGAAATACATTTTGCTCAAATTCAAGCAGGTTTGCCTCATTTTTTTTCTGTTCACCCTTGTCAAGATTTTCTACTTGAGCACTGCAGCGTTATTTCCTTAGTTGGCCATCTCCGGGGAGAGAGGCCGTGGTGAGGAGGCCTTGCTGAGAAAGGAAGGTTTAACAAGGAGTTGCTGCCCCTGTGGCCACCACCGAAACAGTACACTCTAGGTAACAGGCTCGCTGCAAGTCCTTTCCCTCCCTACACCTTCCTACTTCTGAGCTCCGGCCTCTTTGGGGAATAGGGTGGGGGTGGGGGAGTGCCCCTGGAACTGAACCTGAACTGGAACCAGCTTGTATGAGCTTGGTTCCCTCCAAACAGTGCTGTTGGCTCCCTCTTTGTCCAAAGGAAAATTTACAGTTCCAATTTTTGCAATTTACCTCTTTCATTTAATATTCCAGCCTTCTTCCCCAAGGCTCCCAGCACTGCTCATGTCAGGAGGGACTACTTATTTCCCAAACCCTTTTTGCATTATTAGTTTCATTTATTATTTTTATGTTTTCTATTGGGCCCACGTACATATCATTTCTCTGAGATCCCCGGAGCAACTGACAACAAGCTGGGTGAGAGCCATCATCCCTCAGCAAGGGAAACGAAGATGATGTTATGGGTTCTCCAGGGAAAATGTGTCTAGCCTGTGCATTTCAAATTAGCCCAGTTAACCCTTTGTCAGCCAGCCCCAAATGTCCCTGCAGATGTCAGACCTTCTTCTCCCCATTCCTGTCTGTTCCAGACCGTGGAGGGTTTGGGGGACAAAATGTGATGTTTTAACTTCTCAGACAGCTGAAATGCCTTTCTCCCACACCCTTTTATCTTTTGGAGATTCTCAAGGTCTGAAAAGACTGGAGTTTGAAAACCCCATCATTGTCTTGGAGTAGAAAGGCAGCCTGATTTTACTTTGTCTTTGAAAATTGTAGTAATTCCATTAAAAAAAGTTGGAACAGCAGCAGAGCAGCTGGGTGTCCTCTGAGACCCTTGGCACGTTGCAAAGGAGCTCATTGCAAGGTTACGCCTGGTGGCTATGATCATTACTAGATGCCCCAGGTCACTTTCAGAACCAGCAGAGCCCTTTGACAGTCACTTTTCTAGACTGGTACTTTACTTGGCAGACAAATTTTGAGTTACCATGAGTGTAAATAAATTCCCTCTGCTTCTAAGAAACAGAGTGCCCCATAGAAGTGTTTCTGTTTGTGGGCAAGGGAATTGCTAAGAACACATGTTCTGGTAGCTGAGACCAGAAAAAGCCTTCTTTGGGGCTCAGAAAGAACCAGAAGCGTCAGTGATTGTATCATGGTTCCTGCATTGAAAGAAGCTTCTTGCTGGGTGGATCGCTGTCTCCTTATCCTTACTTTGTCTGCAACAGCGTCTTAGCCTGGACCTTTGAGTAGGGAGAGATGCCTAATGTTTGTTGATCTTAATCACTCCATTTATTTTCACTTTGGTACAGGGAAACAGGGTGTCATCCAGGAGGGGTACAGGGGTATGGTGGGCCCAAAGGGATGGGCCCCTCCTGAGTTGGGGACAGTTTTGTGACAGACCCCTTTATGTACCATTATCAGCTCCCTGGCTAACCCTTCCATTGCCTGCTCAGCAACACAAGTCTTCCTCTGAATAGGCCTGTTTTATTAGGTTGTGAAGTGCACAGAAGCTCAAGGTTAAATGGTAGCCCCTAACTTACTTTTGGCTGATTCGTCACATATTCACCCATTCCTGGGCTCAACCCTACGTACCACATAACTTAAAAGGCTGCAGATTTCAAGTTTCCTGGGAGATTGAAAATCCTAATATGAGCAAATACAGTTCTATTTACAAATTTACATATTTATACCCTCAAAGCATGTCCTCATCCATGATCTCATTTTTTATCCTTTAGCCATAAAAAATTACCATTTCTGTTGCACACTGGATCCTTTCGGAGAAGTTAAACTTTTTATTTTTCTATTTCCTGAGTGAAAAACAACAACAACAAACTTTGCTGAGAATGAGGACTAGTCTTGGAATACTGATTAAGTTTTGGTCAGACACATTGACAAAGACGAATTGATTCAAATTGGGCCCACACATGGTGTGTTTATTTCTTAGAGGTAACAGTAAATTAAGAACAATAAAAAGAGAGAGAGAGAGAGATTTTAAAAATCTATATATCTTTTTGAAAAATGCCGGATGTTGCTTATTAACCTCTTTGGGAATGGACTTCCGTCGTGTTGAGGCTTGGTGACACGGTTTCGTCTATTGCTCTGCCCCAGATGAATAGTAAGTCTCCAGAACAGCACTTGTAGCCTGTAATACTATTACCACTCGGTCTGCTGTGGGATCCCTCAGTCATTTTTTCAATTAAAAAAGGCCCAGTGCTCTATTAACCTCTTGTCTGCTGCTCCATCCTTCATACTGCCATTGCCCAGAGATGACGAGCTGTGTATTAAAAAAGGCATATATTACTGTAAGCCACCTCTAAGTTCCCTGTCATTAGAAAGATGAAGTATCATTTTTTCATTAAAAAATATGAGACAGTTTGTCATACTCACAACTACTGGGCCTGCCTGCAATCTCTTTGTTACAGGAGATGAGAGTTGACTCCCACCATTCAACATCCCATTCAACTGAGCCACCCTGCGTGGAAGATGGGCCAGGGAAGGATTTCGTCCTCAGGAGGCAAAGCTGTGGCCTATTGACATTTTTTTCCTGACAGCTGCTCTTCATTGAAACACTGGCCTCGGTTGACCAGATGCCTGAGCAGTAAATAAAACTGCATGCGTCACACCATCTACAGCTGCACAGAAAATCAGGTGGCTTTCTGGGTCCTTTCCTGCCTTTTCATGTGTGAAGCTGAGGGCTTCTCAAGGAAACACAAGGTCAATGCCATATGTTCTGTGCTATGGATCCCTCTTGCTTTCAAGTCTTATAAGAAGTTGCCCAGAGTGGCCAGACACTCTGGTCAGGTTACCAAGGTTACTGTGTTGACTTAGGACATAAGCAGGACCAAATGTCCAGAACTCAGCCACCATCTCTCTGGTGCCAAGTGACAGCCATTTAGGGTCAGTGCCCTGGTTTCAAGTTTCATATCACTCAGGTATTGCCTTTTCCCCCCATTCCAGGCTTTGGCGGCAATGTGCCCAGACCATGGCCTCTTTAGAAATACATCTTGGCTACATTGACTTTGGTGTGGGGATAGGTCTGACCATGACTTTTGTGAAAATCTCTGCTGGGCTGAACCTCCTGATTTCCACATAAACCTCTACTTGTCCTTCTGGCCAACCCTGTAGGCCTGATCTAGTGGAGGAAAGTGGAAGGTCTGGCCCCTCCCTCGCTTTCCCACCTCAGAGGCTTGGGGCCCTCCTAATCCCTACAGCACCTCAGTCAAAACTGACTCACAGGAAAGAAGCTGGTTTCTCATTCAATTAGAAACCATTAATGGACTGTGCTGATTGGCACTATGACTAGTTTATTATTTCTTACCTCACTTGTGAATCAATTCTTCCATTCATCTCTAATTGGACACCATTCCTGGGCCACTTGTTAGCTCTTCCAAACCCTACTTTCCCTCCTCAGGGAAGGGACAAAATTGTCATCTATGGGCTTCCATGTGCCAGGTATCATGGGAGTCAATTTTATATAGTGACTAATACAGGTGCCAAACTGCTCAAGTTCAAATTCTGACTCTACTAAGTACTAGCACTCTGCACTCAGAAAAGTTACTTTACCTCCTCACCTGTTAAATTGGGCTCTAACAGAATTTACCTCCTGAGGATGCTGTGAGGATTTGATGAGATTATCATGAAGCCTGTACCTGGCACAAGGTTAAGTGCTCTACAATCAATCTCTAGCTGCTGTTACTTTCAGCTACTCACTCTGAACACTTACCTCTTTGACCCTTATGATAATCCTCTGAAGTAGCTATTTTATCCAGTTTTTATTGATGAGGAAATTCAGGCTCATGAGGTTAAGTAACTTGCCCCAATTCTCCCCTGGCTAAGCTGTGGGGGTGGAAGTCACACCCAGGTCTGTAGCTTCCCAATTGTATCTTCTCTCCACTGTAGCCTGAGGTTCTAAGTGCTCCCAACTCTTGTCTCCTGCCTGGACTCTCAGCAGGTGACAAATTCTATTAAAAATGGAAGGTGTCCTCCCAAGGCATGCACTTTACTTCCTCAATGCCTCTCCCTCCTACCACCAAATTCTTCCTGACCTTCAAGTACATCTCCACTCCATTCCAAGCCAACTAGCCAGTGTGCTTTTTATCCCGTCCCCTTCAACTTTCTTAGGATTTGGGTACAAGAATTTTAACTATATTCTTGCTGTTGACCTCTTCTTCTTGATAATCATATCTCCTTTGACGAATGGAACACTATTCTGATTCTCTAGGTTCTCTGATCACTGTTTGTTCTTTGCTCTCTTCTCTGTCGAGAAGGTTCTGTCTGTGTCCCCCTTCTCTTCTCTGTAGACTCACTAATCATATCCACTCCATGGCATCAAATATGTCCCAGATCCTCTTGATTTTTGTAGCAGATGCTTTATGTGCAATGCCCCAAACCCCCTCAGCCCATTGGACTTCAGTGCAACTGTGCTGAGTGAACAGTTCCACACATATAAAAGAATGCTCTGGGTGTCTCTCCACTCTTCTGCCTTGGGGCCTTGTCTGAAGTGATGGAAGGCCCAGCTTGCATACAGGAAGCACAAAGGAGTTAACACTTCCCATCTTTGGAGGAGTAACCACATCTTCCATGTAGTTTTCATGGTTCCTTAGAGATTCTCCAGGGAGGTTGAACTCTGATTTCCCAATGAGATAAGCAATTCCATAACACACCCTTTTTTGGCTTTTTAAAAAATTCCCTGCCTCAGTCTCCCCTCTCCTTTATTCTGCTCCCTAGCATCACTTTCCAACTAAACTACCTGTACCCAAGTCTGTGTCTTATGTTTTATCGGGGTGAGGGGACCCAAATTAGAATATTCCACAGCTGAAATTTCAGTGTATGACTCACTTCAGACTTTAGCACCTATACATGTATCTTATCTCAATACCTAACTGAGCCCACGGCATTAGTTTCTGCCTCTCTCCTGTTCTACTCTGGTTCCCAAGCTAGAAAATACAGAGCAGCCTCTACTCTCTTTCACTTCATCTACCACATCAACTTAATAACTCTTCTAACTTTGAAATGACTCTCACATTTGTCTCCGGGCTTAGGAGAAATTGGTGGCAAATTCTTAATTATCAGAGGCTCTTTCTCCCCCAGCAAAGAAACTGTGCAAGCCTCTTCCAGCATTCACAAAAACAAAAGTGGCGTGGAGGTTTCGCAGGTGCAAAATGCTCTCTGGACGTCAGCAAGTGTATATTTTCTCTACATATATGTACATGGTAGCTGAGATGTTTTATTCCCTCTTCAGAAGAAGTGGCTGCTGCTATTACCACTACATCACAGGAATTGTGACTCGGTATGATACATTTCGTTTTTGAAGTTCCACCCAATTGAAAAAATATCATTGTCAGAAGATAAATAATGACTGTAGCCCATTGGACAAATCTTGCTTCCTTGAAGTTCTAAAATCTGGACCCTCTTTACAGCTCTGGGAGCCAGGCAGGCGTTTAGGTGGAAGGGTCAGTGGGTCCATACTTCTGATGTTCCAAAGTGCTAACTGCCAAGACACTGCTCTGTTTTCAGAGCTGCTGAACAAGTGTTTTTTCCAAGATATCACCAAAGCATGGCACTCCCTTCTCTCCCCGCCAAAGACTGCAATTTTCTAGACCCAAATTTGACCCCAAAGGAGTGGTGCAATAATATTCTCTACCCCAGGAATTTGGGATTGGGACTCAGAGAGGTGGGCTCACTTAGCTGCCAAAGCTGGCCCTGACGTAACAATGTTAGCCAATGCAGATTGTCCTGGTAATTGAGGAGCAGCCATTTGAAGCAATGATTGGTGATGGCATCGATGGGCATCAGAAAAACCAGGCTGAAGAAAAAGCAGAAGAAAGGTGCGAAGAGAAATATAACTGAGCAACCAAGAGAGTTCATAGAGAGGCGGAGTCTAGTCTTTTGACATAAACTATGCTTTGATGAACTTCCTTACACATCTTTTCATATCTGTGAATAATCCTTTATGATGAATTTCTGCAAATGGAGTTTCTAAGTCAAAGAATATTCACATTCAAAGGATTTTGATACGTGTTGCTAAAGGACCCCTGAAAAAAGTTTTTATTTTAAATCAATTTTTATCCCTATTTGTGGTCTATGTCTAGGTCTTTATGCTCTAATATTCTCTACATATTATCCTACAAGGGAAAAATTGGGAATAATTTGAATAACATAAACATACATTTAATAGGAAAGGAAGTAAAAATGGTTGTTTAATATATGGAAAGATGCCCAAACTCATTTATAATAGGATAAATGCAAATTGAGATGTCCTGAGATTTCACTTTTTTCTCATTATGTGGTAAGTTCCAGAAGCATGATAGCATACTTGATGGCAAGGCTGGGAGCAACAAGCACATGCATGTTTTGGGTGGGTAGGTAAATGAATAAAAACCTTGTAGAAGGCAATTTGGAAACATCTTTACAAATTAAAAGTGCATACATCCTTGGTCTTGGAATTCACTTGACAGATACCCTGCCATGTTTGAAAAATGATTTATGTTTAAGGTTATTCCTTACCGCATTTTTTGTAAGAGTCCAATACTGGAAATAATCTAAATAAATTATTGTACATCTTTACAATAAATAACTCATGATAAATAGAGAAGTTCTTATTGTCTAATATGTAGATTATATTATCTAATATAATAAAATTATATTGTCTAGTATAATAAAATTGTCTAATATATATTGTTAGGAAAAGCTAGTGTGAAACTGTGTAAATGCTATATTTTATTTCAAAAGAAGGAAGAGAAGTAATAATGCATACTGGTATGTGATATCAAGCAAATATGAATATAACATATACTTATATTCTAGAAGGATACAGAAGATATTCATCACAGTGGTTGCCTGTTTGGGGTGTGGTGAGCCCTAGCCACACGGGGGACAGGAATGGGAGGAAGACTTCACTGTACTCTTTGGTTTCTGATTTGGGGACCATGTAAACATACTTTTTTTTCCCCCATACACACACACAAAATAAATAAAAAGAAAAGAAAGTAAAAAAACAACAAGAACAACACACATTCATCCCCCCCCCTCAAGTAAAATAAAATAAAGCAAAAAAAAACAAAAAAAAACAAGCAAAACCCAAACATTTATTTTTTCAGTTAAAAATTTTTTTGCTGTTTTTATTCCATTTTTTATAATTAAAAATGTTTTATTTTTAGAGATGTCACCTTTGGAATTTAAACAGTATAATCATTAGAAAATTTGTTTTATAATATACGTAGTTTAAAAATTATTGCCCTGACAGTATAGAGTTTCCTCAAAAAATTAAAAATGGAACTCCCATTTGACCCTGGGATCCCACTTCTGGGAATATATCCCAAGAAAGCAGAAACATCAATCAGAAAGGATATATGCATCCCTATGTTCATAGCAGCACAATTCACCATAGCTAAGATTTGGAAACAGTCTAAGTGCCCATCAGCAGATGAATGGATTAGAAAACTGTGGTATATCTGCACAATGGAATACTATGCTGCTGTAAAAAGGAAGGAGTTCTTACCATTTGCAGCAGCATGGATGGAACTGGAGAGCGTTATGCTAAGTGAAATAAGCCAGTCAATGAAAGAAAAATACCACATGATCTCACTTATTTATGGATAATAAAGACCATTATAAACTGGTGAATATAAATAGATGCAGAGGCAGAACAGCATTGAACGGACTGTCAAACTATAGTGGGAAGGCTGGAGAGGGTTGGGGGCCAGTTAAGAGATCAACTGCATGCACATAAGCATAATCAATCGACACAAGACACTGGGGGGTAGGGGAGGCTGTGGGAAGGCCAAGGGGAAAAAAAGGATACATATGTAATACTCTTTGTAATACTTTAAGCAATAAAACAAAATTTAAAAAAGTATTTCCCCATGAAATTACTTTCATTTTTAAAATATTTTCATTCTAAAAATGATTTCAGGAAGCATGGGGAAGAATGAAGGAGGTAAATTATTTCAGGGTCTCTGATTAGTGCTTTTTGTCCAGTCCAATAAGATAAGTAAAAGTTCATAAGGGAAATGTTTTAGGAAACCAAGGTGATGAAAATAACATTCAACCTGAAATCACCATCCAGGAAAAAGATGCAGAAAACAGCTTGGAAAAATCAAAATAATATAATCAAATTATTCTCATTAGATTCTATGCTTAGTAGCAGAAACACTCAGTATATGCAACATAAAAACAATTTTTAACCACTTAGTCAGCACCTGTCGTTTGCCAGGCAAATTCTGAAAACCATTCTTAGGTAGATGTTTTTTGAAACAGAAGAAAATGAAGCTCATTAAAGTTTAATGACTCATCTAAAGCATCATAGAGCTGGTAGGTATTAGACTAGGTTTAGGATCCAAGTTTTCTTCCACACCACATGGCACTCATCGTAAGGAAAACTAGCAGAATAAATTGCTCTTAATATTTTACCCAAATTTCATTTGTAAAATCCCAGTCATGGCCAACTACTCTCATACAGCAATATCTACCTTTCTAGTATTAATAAATAAATAAAATCTGTTGTGTTCTTACCATGAGCTTGAAAAACAGTGTTATCACAGTTGACAATGAGCTATTCTTGTCCTCAATTCCAATGATTTAGAATCTTTTACTGAAAAAAAGAATCCCTCTTATTGAAATATAAAACACGATGTTCTTTTTAGTAACAAACACCTGAAACGCCATTTTTGACCCACTTCTGCTTAATAAGAATCCAGCCTGCATTTGTCCATATTAAACTAAGAAGTCCCTGGAGAGATCACAGTGTTGACCAAATTCAACATGATGGTGGAGCCTACACAGACACAGGAAACAAAGCTAGGCCCTCCCACACAGCCACAAGTCCTCGCAATGGTTTCGTTTTAAGTCAATGTCTCTTCATGTTGCACATACTCCCCAATGTCTACTTGATGAAATACCACAGTCACCATGGGGTCTACTTTCCTGCAGTGTTGTGTAGACTTTGCTACCACCCCGAAACCCAACAGGATGTCTGCCATGGAGTACACCACCACGCCCTGGTCCTGAGACGTGTTTTCAATGATTCGACCCAGTCCAGATTTTAACACGTGATTCCCATACAGAAAGGAATCTGTTCCAGGCGTTATCCACACTTTGTACTTGGCATAGGGTGCAAGGTAATCCAGAGCTGTGTAACCAGAATTTGTGGGTCTTAGTGAATTTTCTGAAGCAGGTCCCCAAGGACACCAGTTGTCACCAGAGATGCTGGCGGCCAACTTTAAGATCTTTTCACTCACGTAGTACACCTGGTCATTGTGCAGCCTGAAGCAGTAGGTGCCGTTGGGCCTATTGACCAGCAGCTGAAGTTGCTCCCCAATGTATTTTGCTTTCTTCTCAAACATGACACGGCTCTCCTTTTTCAGCCAAAGGCCGCATTTTCCCGCTATTGGAACACCGGATCCTCGTGCCTCAGTCCCGGAAGAGGAAGTCCTGTTTTTATTCTTCATTTTAAAAATACAATGTAGTATAAGAACGTTCTCTAAACATGCAAGTTAAAATTTAAATTTTTTAATTTATTAAAAAATAAATTTAAGTTGGCAGGCTCAGATATGTACATAATATCCTCACTTATTATCGCACAGCAATGGAAATCCATATGGATTTTTATTAATGTGGAAGTAAATATCATAGGAAGGTACTTCTTTGTTTTTATATTGCTATTTACTTTTCGCTATAAATGAGTGACAGCTGTATAGGCACAAAGCCTTAGTCTCATATCTAGAAATTTCTTTTAGATTATTTAAACCAATTTTCAAAACATTCTTAGTAAGAAAACCTAGGACTGGGTGGATTAAAGAATCAGTATTTGCCTTTAAAATGTTTAATAGATTTCAACATTTTGTTCTTATGCCTGTTGACTATTTGCATTTCTCATTTGGGAATTATGCCATTCATATTCTTTGCCATTTTTTAAATTGAAGCTTCTTTTTTATGGATTATAAGTATATCTCTTATATTAAGAATACTAACATCTGTCTCTCAAATATATTTCAAATGTTTTCCTGCATTTGTTATATATCATTTAGATTTTAATGGTCTTTAATTTGACATATTGGAGTTTAAAATTTTTATCGAGTTGAATCTATCTGTTCTTTTATTTGTAAACGCTCCTTGGCAAATGTACTTAGAAAAGTTTTCCCCTCTAAGATAAGCTATTCACCTATATTTTCTTCTAGTTCTTTTACAGTTATTTTCATCTAAATCATTAATGCTTTTGGAATTTATTTTTGTGTACTGTATAAAGCCAACATATAGCTTTTCTTTTTAGCAAAAGGCTAGCCAGTTGCCCCAAACTAGTTATTGGCTGTCATCCTGTGCCACTGACCTGAAATGCTGCCTTTATCATACAGTAAGTTGTTTTTATGATGGGTCTGTTTCTGGGCTTTCTCTTTTACATCTCCATTGATCTACCTGCCTAGACCTGCACGAGACCAACCTGGTCCTTGGTAAGAAACCATTACATTGTTCTCCCAAGCTTAGAGCTCTGTGCTTCCACATAGCGTTTGTCTAGACCCTGGGCAGGACCTGAGCCCTCCTCCCTGAATCCCTGCAACATGCCTTATTGTCTTCTATGCTGGAGATGAGTGTACTCACCCTCCTCTCCCCCTGTATCTGAAGGGCATATTATCCCTCTCACCATCAGTGAGCTCTTCAAGTATAAGGCTATGTCTTCTGTTTTCCACACTTCTCCCATGCCCTACTACCATCCAGCATAGCACACAGTTTCATTTCAGCCATGGAATAATGGAGGATCCACTAAGTTCCAGTTGGACCACTTATTAGCATTTTTGTGTTATCTTGGAAAACAACTTTTCCATTCTGACCCTCAGAATATTTGCCTTTGAAATGAATATAAAATCCTTACCTCACAAAGTATGAGGATTAAAATAAGTAATACTCTTAAACATTCCTGGCACATCCCTTGTACATAGGAGGACCTCAATAAAGGTTCATTTATTCATTCATTCAAAGTTCTCGTCCATCAAATATATATGAGTGTTTTGATTGATTCATTCTGCTCTCCATCATCACAAGCTTGGCTGTGCTGAATTAACTTCTCCCATAATGGCTTCTCTGACCAGGGACTCAGCGAGCCTGCTGATGGGTTCCAGGTGGCTTAGAGCCAGATCAGGTCCCAAACCACCTCCCGTTGGGGTTTTGACCAATTTGGGGTGAGCATAGACAGAAGCACAAGGGCACTGAGCTCAGTGGAGAAGATGGAGGCATACATATATGTATATTTATGTATATGTGGGATATACAGAGGTGGGGCAAAGTAGTTTTGTAGTTGTGAGTAGATGAAAGAGTTTATTCTCATATTACTAATGATTGTTTTATTTATTTGTATTACAACTGCAAACCTCCTTTACCCAACATTGTACATACCTATTCATGTGTGCGTGCGTGCGTGCGTGTGTGTGTGTGTGTGTGTATTAATGCATTTGTTTTTCTTTTTGTTTGTTTTCAGCAGTGGCAGGGAATACATGTTGCAGAGATCCAGAGAGAAAGAGAGGTTTTAGATGCTCCTAGGTGAGTGCTGACTCCATGTACACTCTCCTCTCCCCTCTTTCCTCCTACCTTTCATTTCCTCCCACACAGGTGCTCTTTTCAGAACACTCAGAGCTGCTGTCACATCTCTGTGGCAGCTCCCAGAGCTTGTCAGCTGAGCAGCTGTCAGTCAAACTTTCTTCTCCTACAGAGAGCGGGGTAAAATCTGTCAGTGTCCGGGTGGAAGGTGGAGAAGTGGGAAGGAGCTTGGGTGTCGAATGTGAACGTGTATGAACATCTGTGAGGATGGAGAACAGGACCCCAGGTGCCCCAGGAGAGCTTCCCTGACCTCCCTGGGCACCGCTGTTTCTCCCTCCTGCAGGCTTCTGCCGATGTTACTCCTGGATTTGGCTCTGTGACTGTGTGTCTGTGTATCTGTTTTCTCACTAGGTAGTGAGCTCCTCAAGACCAAGCATTTATTTTTTAAATGATGATTCTAATACAGTGCCTGGAATATAGTAGACACTCAGTAAACACTTGTTATATGGAGGAGAGAGTGAATGAGTGTTATGTATATTCTGTTGAGCAGTAGCAAGCTTTCTAAAACATTGCATGATAATGTCGCTTACCCCTTCTGGTGTGCCACTGATGAGGGTACCACCTAAATGAATCAGTTGACCTGTTCCTGAGTTTCAGTGGGGTGGCTTTGATTTTCCTATCTTCTCTGGATAACCACAGTGAAGCATTGCAACCTAGCTCCCAGCCTCTATGGAGATGAAGACAGTGCAGGTCCATGTATTCTGTGCTGCCCCATGCCCCACTGAGATAAAGAATCTGCCTTGTAAGTTACAGTAGTTTTTAAACAGGGGCTTTTAGAATAAGATTAAAGTTGGGGAAGTATCAAGTCATGTATCTTCTACTTGACTATGGGCAAGGACTTCACTGCTATTTTCAGTAACTTTAAAGTGGGAAATAAACCCCATTTCAAAGGGTTGGCATCAGGCCCAGCTGGTGTAGCTCCGTGGTTGAGCATCAGCCTATGAGCCAGGAGGTCACCGTTCGATTCCCAGTCAGAGCACATGTTTTGGGCTCAATCCCCAGAGGTGTGTAGGAGGCATCCAATCAATGATTCTTTCTCATCATTGATGTTTCTATTTCTCTCTCCCTCTCCCTTCCTCCATGAAACATTTTTATTTTTGCCGGTTCCAACTAGAGGTTCCAATGTATGCCATTGGCAGTCTCTGGTGGATCCTATTTTACTCGTTTCCTGCAAAAAAATGTGTTAAAAAGGGTTTGGCATCAGGATTAGGTGAAATAGCACATAGGGAATGACAAGTGAGCCCTGTCCTAAGCATCCAAAGGTACTTGATAAATTTTAGCCATAATTATTAAGCTGTGAGTGAATTGCTATGTTGGAATAGATGCAAGTTGGTGGAGAGAGAGGGGGAGACAGGGAGAGAGAAAGAGAGAGAGAGAGAGAGAGAGAGAGAGAGAGAGAGAGAGAGAGAGAAAGAGAGAGATTAGTAGCTTTTACTTTTCTGATTCTGTGAGCACATGGTGTTACGAGTAAGGCATTACTTAGAGTCATCATCAGGCATTGGGGAGGTGGGGCAAATTGAGGTACAAGGTTCTTTTCCAGGCCATGAGGGCTCTCAACTAGGCCTCTGAATAAGACGGTTTCTGCTCTAAGATTTTTAGATTGGAGCAGATTTCTAGAGGTGGAATGATTTTCACATTGATCACTCAGTGCACATTGATTGAACACCTACTGTCTGCCAGGGGAGACATAGATGAATTAGACACAGTTCCTGCCCCCTGAGGAGTTCCCAACCTATTTTCAGAAACAAGGTAGAAACTCGGAAAAGGTGGGCTTTAAAACAAGTGTTCAATAACAGCTGGAAACAGCCCAGCATGGGGGCCGCACATAATTTTTGCCCAGTGAGGGTGAGCTCTGCTCCTGGGGAAGGAGCAATCCAGATGGAATGAGCTGGTGAGAGAGGGTGCTCCAGACAAAGAGGTGGGAAGTGAATCTGGACCCAGGAAGAAGGTGTCCTGGGGAGAGGGGTGGGAGATGGAAGCTGTCTTCTGCTGACACCAGTGGACCAGTCAGTGGAAAGGTAGGAGAGAAGCCTGAACCTGAGAGTTTGGAGTATGTTCAGAACCATGGGTGGCTTTTGAGCAGGGAAGTGACACTGTGAACATCATGTTTCCAGAACTTCCATTTAAGACTTCCCTGAGCGTTCAGACCCACATTGGAAAAGCCGGGTGTCCCTACCTGGGAGCTTTGCCTGCTCCCAAGATCATTAGGGGCTGGTTGCTGCTCACTCAACCCTAAGTCTTGCTTTCTCAGGAGGTCTTTTCTAAAATCTTTTGTGGCTAGAAAGCCATGGTTTCATTTGGTCCTCACCACCGTTCCCTACAGGGTGAGGAGCATGAGCAACTTGCTCAGTCCACACATTTCATAGTGGCAGGTCTGGGACAGCGCTGGCCTCACATCCACATTTCCTAAGCCCAGGTTCAGGGCACTGACTCCCATGGCACTGCTGCCTCAGGAAGCCATGCTGATCCTGAGTGTTGGGAACTGAAGCTGATATAAGCTGAAGTCTTTGCCTTTAAGGGCATTTTACGTAATTAGAATAAAAGCTATTTCCCCCAAATTTATCTTTAAAATAACTGACAGGAATTTAGGAAATGGTTCAAATGAGAAATGATACTTCAAGGCACCTAAGAAAAAGTTCCCCTTAACACCTTCCTCACCTCAATAGGCTGAGGTTTGGCCATGAACTTCAGTGTGGGAATGATGAAGGGTGTGCAGAAGCCAAGCAGACAAGTGACCAATGGGGACACCGCTGCCCAGCAGGCCTGGTGGCAAAGAGGGGGATTTATGGAAGCTAATGGTGGCCATGGATATGACTAACATAGCTCTGTTTAGTTCCCACCCCGCTGAATTGGTCCAGGGGAAAAACCCATCTGAGCCCCTTTGTAGCCCTTTATGAGCCAGGTCTGGAGACCATCCAAGAAGATAAGTAAGTAGGAAAGTGAGGAGACAGCAACCCAATTTGGCAATTAGCCTGCATCAGACCAGGCAAGATGGATTTTCAACTTCAAGGAAATTGGCATGAAGAGCAGAGGGAACCCTTACATTTTTCTTTCCGATTCTGGGTCTCTTTCCAGTGTATTGAAAAAAATCTATTTTGCAAAATATATGGGCCCAGAAAGAACCAAACCTAAGGAGAGTTTTTGCCATTTGATGTATCATCCCCTTTATTTAAAATGATGAAAGAGAGAAAAATGTTTTTCAGAGTGACATTATTTATCTTATGATAATCAATGAAACCCTCATAAACTAATGTATTAAAGAAAACATTTAAGCTCAAACCAAGCAAACATGCAAGAGGTGTTAGAAGTAGCCCCACGGCTCTAGGGAAGAGGCAATGGTCCGATGCTGTGGCCCTTTCTTAGGTCAGTTTGTTGGTCTTTTAACTTTCTGGACACTCTTTGCTGCCTGCCCGGTGGCTGACCACTAATAAACCACAGCGCCGATTGCTATGGCTCTTCCTGTGCGTGACTGTCATAAATATAGCTGGGCCCACTAGACACCCTCTGCTTGGGACTGACCTTGATGAGTGCCGAGTGACCCAGGGCCAGGGCAGCTCTGCCCACCTCTCTGGGCTCCTTTCTTTGCCAGGGAAGCCAGCCATGCGAGCCTGATTTTCCTGGAAATCCTTTGCCAATAGAACATGGGGCCTCAGGCACAAGTGGGTTCAGTTTCCCTTCCTTGCTGTACAAAGCACATGGTCAGTCATGTTTTTCAGTTCACCTGGCAGAGAGGAGGTGTTTGGGACAAATCTCTTCCTCCCTCTCCCACCTGCGCCCACCAGCGTGAGGGCGGAAGGCACCTCAGAGTCTGTCAGGGGGATTGCTTCTGGGTGCTTTTCCATTTTCAACAGCCTCTGACCCATTTTAGCACGTAGACACCCAAATGCTATGGAAAAGTGCCACACGAGTCGGTTTGTCCTCCCGCCAAGGCTGACCTCTGTGAGGGTGAAGGAATAAGAGGCTTCAAAGAGAGTGTAGCTTCCTGTGGAGGCAGAGGGTCCTGACTTTCTGGTTGTGATCTGAGGGCACGGGGAGGCTTCCTGCCCCCAAACACCCCACTCACCACAACATTTCAGTGCCTGAAGCTTCCCCATGACGCTCTGTGCACGTAGGGGAAGCATGTGCTTTTTGCTTTTTAAAATGGCATGTGTTGAGAAGCATCCCTATCTCAACTATCTCCCATCGGTGGTCGGGCCATCACTCCTTTGTTCAGTCCTAGTTTACTGAGTGTCCTCCATGTTCTAGGGACCACACTGGGCAGTGAGGTTAGAACAAGGAGATGCTTGGGTCATGTCACCATGAGGTGACCCGCATTAAAGAAAGGCCAAGAGAATTAGAGACTCCTGCTCTGACATCTTGCTGTTGAACCAGCTCCAGCGGCTGCGAACCTTTCACCTATTTTGTATTTGTTGAATCCACTGGAGTCAGTAGAGTCCCCACTTCCAAGAGTGGATGAGTCACGGAAGGTCTGGGCACCCAGAGCAGGCCACCCTAGTGGACACTTCTAGAACCACTCTTCGCCTTCTCGTGCCCTGGCTCTGGGAGGGTCTGGTCCATGGGCTTCCTCATCCTCTGGCTTCCAGCTGGGCTGGGCCAGTGCGGTTCTCTGCCAGGAGATCAGGCTGAAGGAGAGTGATGGTGGGGTGTTTGCTGCCCCACTCCCATTTTCTCCTTGCGTGGGCCACCCTGCGGCTGAGTTCTCCTGATGAAGGCAGCAGCGTTTGTAGGCAGCCCTCTTCCATAGCTGTAGCTGCAGGGCTCTCCATGTTCTGGGACCCACTCCCTCCTCTAGCCCTTTCCGACCCAGGGGTGGAACCTCTGCTGCACCAACACCAGAGTTTGCATGCTTTACTCGTTTCCCTTAACTCTGCCCATATGTTGCAGGTGTCCCTTCATCAAACGCCACTGTTACCCCAGCTGAGTGCGTGTGGGTGTCCTCCAGGTCCTGACCATGCTGGTCCCTGATGCATACCTCTATCACTCAGACATGTGACACCAGACATGTCTCTCATATCATAGATACATGTGAAATAGATGCTTTTATGCTATTGTGCCATACGTGGCCCTCGCAAGAACCCTGTGATGGAAGCAGGAGGAAACCTGAGGACTGCGGGTTGAACAGTTGTGGAAGCTCACATAGCCAGTTAGCGTCGGGGGTGGGATCTTTGACCTCAGGAATGGCAGACCCTACACCAAGAAGGAGGGTGGCTCTCCTCTGCAGTGGAGCCCTGTCAGATGCACGGACCAGTCAGAACAGCCTCCCTGAGCTCCCATTGTACCTGCCACCCCCTCCCCCACTGTGATGCAGAATGGGAAAGCTGTCCCCAGCTAGCAGCCAGCTCTTTGTTCCACACTAACGAAGCATGTTCTACGGGGAGCTGGGGGTTCCACTTCGATTTTCAGGACCTACAAATAGCGCTCTACAGCACATTGTTTGCTAGAAATTACCCAGAATTCAGCTCTTTCGCGCTCATTCTGCTGTATGGAAAGAAGCCACAGCAACGATCAATGGTTTTCCATGGTCTCTGGCTGTCCACTAGCTCTTATTTTGCTGGCTTTGTTTTGCTTATGCAGTCCCAGCTGTGATTACCAATACATGCATCCACCGCTCCTGGGTCTGATTGTAGCAACAGTAATAAGATTTGGGGGTGGGGGGAGTTGTCAATCTACCAAGGTTACAATCTCTGGATTGAGGGAGGGTAAGTGAGGGAGCAGAAAGTGGGGAGGGAGGAAGGAGAGGGTCTGAGAGAGCAGGCAGTGGGGTGAGCTCCAGGAGGAGGGAGGAGAGAAAGGAGGGGAAGGCAGAGTAGATCCAACACCAGCAATGCAGTGAGCTGCTCACTGCTCCAAGCAAACTTGAGTCCTGACACATCCATTTCAGAGCTTGGACTGCATTCACAGCCCAAACCCTCTCTCCAGCTGTTCCTGCCCTCCCTGTGATCCTTTAAATGCAGGCAGATAAAACCAGTGGGCTGTAGGATAAATTAACATGCTCAACCAGTTACCAAGGCTTTATGATAATACAAGTACAAGGGCCTTACACGTTGGGTCTGAAGGAGAGAAAATGAACTTCTGAATCCCTCATATTGTCTTTAAAAGTCTTAAAGTAAAAAAGAAATATTTTCCTGATAGAGTAGGGTAGGGAGGGAATTGTGCTATCAATTGAGCTCTAATTCCCTAGCTAATCCGTCATTTCATTTCAAATCTTTCAAGCAAACCCGAGTTTATTTAGAAAGCACCTTCACATTTAAATTGTGCAAATATTCTTATTTATCCCTCTTATAACTCACCTCAGCAAGTGCTCAGATTTATGCTTCTCTTGGGTGTTAAAAATTGGCCAATAGTTTACATCGGACACTAGGTGGGCTTAAACATATCTTGGGGTGTGTGAGTGAGTGTTGGGTATGTGTGTGAAAATTTCTGGTAGAAGTTGTAATCTGAGTCAGGCACTGGGGGCCATGCATAATTCAATCAGTTATTATATGAATATCCACAGAGAGGAAGAATAAGAAATAAATCAGAATGGAATGGAGTGGCAAATAGATTATTGAACCCAGTCAAGTATGCAGTTATCTGAGGAGAGATTATAGACACCGTTTGGCCTTAAAATTAGCTAAAATCATGCCCCAGGAAGAAGGAGAACTTCATGATCACCCCTTTCCTTGAATTTTGAAAACCACAAATGGTGACCGTAAATATAGCTTCAGCCTAGACACTGGTCTTGCAGACAAGAATCTGGTCAAATCATGGTTAAGAGTCCTGGGCATTTAAGAAACCTCAGCTAGTAGAGAAATAAAGCTAAGGAAGGTAACCCCCAAGTTCATCTGGATAACACTTGTTTCCAAGTGCAAGCAGAGTTTTCGAAATTAAAAATGTAAATGTTTTAAAAAACCAAATTGGTGTTTGTGTATTAGGGAATTCTATGCATATTTGGCACCGTAAGTGTGACGCTTAAGAGAATTTGCCTTCTGTAGTAAGAGTTCAGCCTTGTGATCTCAGTTTAAAATAAGAATTGAGTGGCTCATTTGACTTGGGCTCTTAAATGGAAACCTTATGAAATTAACACACAGGGTTGACGTATGTAGGACAACTTAGAGTTCACCATACTCATAGTTTAACTTATTAGATCCATAAGAATGTAAACAGCTGGGAGGTTCTTGTTTGTTAAATCCGTCGAATGAGGTGCTTTAAAAGGAAATAGAACACAGTAAATTTATAACTGCAGTTTTAAATGTTTAAAGGGATTTAATTAACCAAGTCTATAAATGGAATCACCGTGAATCAAAGTCTCCCTTAAAGAGGTTGTTAAAATTTGTTAGACTTGTACATGGAACAATGAGAATTATAAGCTAAATACAAAAGCCTAAGTTAGAAGCAGATTTTTAAATTGGGCTCTTTAAGGAGAAACAGTGGAACACAATGATTAAGAGCTCGGTTGCCGAGGCCAGCCTGCCAGGGCTTAAACCCAGCACTGCCATTTAGTTGTGTGATCCTGGGCAGGTAACTAACCTGGCTGTGCCTCAGTCTCCTCACCTGTGAAATGGGAGTGTTGACATTAATAGCACAATATTAAGAGAGCATTACATAAGATGATTTAAGCTCTTAGATGGGCTCTGCCATAAAATGAGACCTCATTCAATGTTAGTATGAAAGTCTATTTCCCAAACTAAATCTGAATAGTCTTTTCTGCATACAAAACCCCACCCATGAGAATATCAAAGGCCTCACAGGGACATGCATGTCTAGATAAGGTGCTTCTGACACAGTCCAAAGAAGTGCTTTGAAAAGTGAAAAAATATATGGACAGTTGAGTGTTTCCTTCTATCTTCTTAGTTCTAAGTACTTGCCATTAAGTTGCTTAACTTATCTGGGTTGGTCAAACATCAGAAGGGTTGGTCCAGACTGCCCCCCCTCCCATCTTCAGGTGTGGCTCCAGCCCTGCCTCCATTTCTGTAGCACCTGTGCGCTCAGGCGTTTCAGATCTGGGGACCTCTGCTGGCCTCAGAACGCTTGGTTAGCTCTTCATTAGCGAGCAGTCATTAGTTTTTAATGATTCGGAAGTTATGCAGCAACCCAAAGTCATGTGGATTTGACATCACTTGCTTTCTCACATTAATAAATTATTTTATTATTAACATTTTCAAATATACTTAAATATTAAAGAGGATAAGAAGCTTTAGTGATGACAGACTGGATGATTCAGATGAAATTTCTCCCTTAGAGCAAGAGAAGCTGCACATAACCTAAAAGATTTCAGTCTGAAGGTATTGGAGGGCTTACATGACATTGAAGAATCATGATGCCCCGATTCAGCTGAAAAGAAGCTTAGAGAGATGAGCCTGGCACTGGGGGGTGAGTTTGACCCTAGAAGGACCTGCTTATTTTAGGAGACAGAGGCCATGAAGCTGAACAGAGTTTAGAAGGCTGGAAGATAAAGCCTGGGCACAGCATGGAAGAGGGATCATTAATCCCCACCCCCTGTTAGAGTGGGGACCCAGAGCGCTAACTCCCGGAAGTAACTGTGAGCCAAATATAAGCCATCCCTTGTAGGGATTGATCACTGAAAGAAGGAAGTTGAGAGAGGGAAACTTCTGTTGCTAAATATACACTTAGGAAGCTACAGTCATTAAGACAGTGTGACGTGGTAAAGGATAGACAAACAGGCCAACGCAACCGAATAGGAAGTTCAGAAACAAGCTCACCATATGCAGGTACTGCTATTTTGACAAAGAAAACTCTGTGGACCAGGGGAAAGGATAATTGTGGTTTTGTTGTTGTTGTTGCTGTTTAAATATCTGGTGCAGGATATCCATATGAGGAAAACATGAATCTTGACCATAAGCAAAAAAAAATTAATTCCAAATGAATTATGACCTAAATGTGAAACCAAAAAATGTTCAGAAGATAAGACAGAAAAATATCTTCATGATTTTAAGGTAGGAAACATTTTCTTAAATATGATACAAAGAGTAGTAGTCATAAAATGTAAGATTAATAAATTAGAATATATTAAAATTTAGAACTTCTGCTCATCAAAGACAGCTGTAAGAGTGTCTAGACAAGCCATGGTTGAATTATTTGCAACACGTAAATGACAAAGGCTCATACCTAGGATATACGTATTCTAACAAAATAATAGGAAAGGGCAGAAAACCCAAAGATAAAATGGACAAGATACTTGAACAGATATTTCATAAAAGATCAAATGTTGACAATAGACTACTTCCAAATAGCAACTGCATTCTAGAAGACTCCCCACGAACCTAGGACACCGATGTATGATCACACCTTTCTTCTTCCATGACTTTTCAGATTCTGTGCATTTTCCTGGACTATCGGGCCCATGTACAAATTTGAAATTATTTGGAGAACAGGAAACAGGTTATTTCCATGAGATGTACAAGAAGAAATTGGTAAAGAAAGGTGGTAAAGATTTGAGGCAGAAAGAGAGAAAGACATTTTTTAGCACTGGGATTAAAGTATTCAGGATAGAAACACAGCTTATTGCTAGCACATAATGCAACTCTTCCATTGCTGCATTCAACCAGAGTCCACTGAGGAGTTAAACACAAAAAATATATAATCTAACAAGAAACAGGAAAGCAGCTAGCTAATCTTGCCCAACTCATCTCTTTATGGACACCTCATTCTGGTTCTAACTTAGCCTTAGCTTCTTCTCCTCCTTCCAGCTCTGCCCCTTAAGCGCACATGCACACAAACACACCTACACACTCACACACACACTCATACACACTCACTCACAATGATATTTTTCGAATATTATAGTCAGCCAGTATTTTTATGCTAATCCTCTTCAAATGTGAAAGACAGCTGTACTTAGAATTACAGTGCTGTACAGCTAGAAGAGACCTTGGCTATCATCTTAATCAAGTTCACCATTTTACAAATGATGGAATGGAGGCCTAGAAGACATTAGTGACTTGTACTGGGTCAAACTTGAACGACATGGTTAAAGCCTTCAGATGAGAACTCAAGGTTCTGTATTCAGGGCTCTTTTCAGGCTACCATTATTGCTTTCTTTTTTCAAAACTGCAATAATCAGGATTTTCTTTTGGGTGATGAAAATGCATCTATTTAGAAGGGTAATCACCCAACAATGTGAATGTCCTAAATGCCACTCAATTGTATATTTTAAAATGGATAATTTTATGTTCTGTGGATTTCACCTTAATAAAAAAAATCTTCAATAAGAGAATGCAGTGAGAATTATGTCAGAGCCCATTATTAATTGTACAGGAATAAATCCACTTGAACAGCATTAACCCCCAAGGCCAATGTTATTAATTCAGTTCCTCAGTATTATGGTGGTCTGCTGTACAATGCTGGGTAAATAGGGCTCTCTGTGTTAGCTTTCATCTCTCTTCAGTTTTAAGACCGCCACTGCTGTTTCCAGGGTACTGTAATGTCGGGGAATTATATTTAAGCCATCCTTAACTCCTGCAGCCCACATTGATCTTTCCCTTCTCTGAAACGCCAGCACTTACAGCTTGAACCAGATGATTTAGAACTTAATTATGTTCTATCTTGTGCTGTTCTTTAATTGTTTGATGTAGGATAATCTTGTCTTGCAATAAGACTCTAAGAACTTTGAAGTTAGAGACTCTGTCTTATATTCATGCATTCATTCATGCATGCCTTTTTCCTACCAATTATGTGTCAGATGCTGGGGACTTAAAGGAGAGTATGACCCATCAACCAATGACAAGGCTGTGTAATTGCCCAGGCGCATGGGCACACTGGCATCCAGGCTGACAGGTGAGAGACTACCTCACTCCAAATGGATTTCCTCCTTTTGAGTCCTGTGTTCCAGGAAATGGATTGTATCTAGTGAGAGCTGACTATTAGTGAGATTTATAAACCAGAACATTCCTGGAGGACACCTCCTTCTCAGGCACTTTCCCCTTCCTTAGCTCCATCCCTGGGGCATCTCTGCTTTGGGGTCTGCAGTTGCCTTCGACCTGCTCTCCCTGCTGCCAGCTCCACCTTCTGCTCACCTCCTCTCCTTATTGCAGCCAGAAAGATCTTTCTCAGCACAGATCTAATCCATCACTTTCTTATCTTAAAACTTTCCACTGAGTTCTTAGAGACAAAGCTCAAACACTTAGCTGGGCTTGGGGAGGCCTTTGTGACTTGTTCCCTTATGATTTCTTCAGCCTCATCTCTCCCCACTTCCCCATCATCTATCATCCAAGCTCTGGCTAAACTTTTTCCAGTTCCTCATATGAGGCCCAGATCCAACTTTAAAAGGATCTGGAGCACATGAAGACGAGTGGAAGACCCAGGAAAGGGCGGGCTTGGAGGGGCAGAAGAGCTGTGTGCAAATATTTAGTTTTACCTACTGAAGAGAGTTCAGCATAGGGCCTCCTAAACCCACAGCAAGTTGTGGCTTGAGAGCTCCTACAATGAGCTGGCAGCATTCTGAAGGTTTACATCCTTGGCTGCCGGCACTGTCACTCTCATCTTGCCTCACTGGAGACAAGAGATAGGGAGCTCGGCAGACTTCAACCACAGCCACATCCAACACACACCAGGACCCTCCAGGCCAGCTGCCCACAGGTGGTCCCTACGTGGTGTGGTTCCAGCAACACCACAAGGCCTATGTCTCCAAAGATGTCTCCTCGCGTTTGAAAGCCCCACCGTGGTTAGAGCTCCTTTCTTCAGTTCGGGGCATGGATTGCAGTTAAAATGCTGATTTCTCCTTGGATGTTCACCTGGTGGAGGATGAGTGAGAGACCTTAGATCAGGCTCCAGCAGGGTGTGGCCGGAAACCATGGGAGATGTGGGAGGGAAATTGCTCAGACCAGGGGAGCTGGGCCCCTCAGAAGCAAGGTCAAAGTCCTCCCCTTCCTTTGCCTTTGTCAGCGTTATCCTGAACGATATCACAACATGTGAGTTTACATCGCAGCATGTTAGAAATCAATAGCCCCATGGGGGTGGGCAGGTGGGAGATGGGCAAGGCGCAGCCCCGGCCACTCACAGACGCTGCTCAAACCAGGAGACACTGGTCGGCTGTTCCTCTGAGTGGCCCTGGGTGGTGACTTCTGTCGAACTCAGTGACATGTGGTTTGGTTTCTCCCTGCCCCTAGATCATCATGGAGAACTCCTCCAAACTGGTTCTCAGGCTTATTGTATTGTGGGATGCCACACCAAGGGGGCAGATGTTCCAGCCAGGGGCAGAGCTTGTTAGAATTTTGAACTGCGAACACCCGAGACACCGAGATAGGCACTGAACCCAGAGCACAAGACTGCGGTGCTAGAACTCGCCTTGAGCAGAGAAAGGCTGGTTTTGTTCATGATGAGAAGCTGTACTTCTTTCCAGAGCAGAGGAAAGGCCATCAAGCATCGCCTCAGAGCCTGTTGGCTCTTGCAGGTGAAAGATGAGTCACTGTGCATTTCTTCCTGGTCTGGGGGGAGACTTTGGGAGGGAGAGCTGCTGAAATAATACCAGCCTAATCCCCTTAATCACCTAATGGGTATTTTAAGTCCAGTTTGTTAATGCCCCTTCCTTCCTATTCCCAATTACTCCCCACCTCCCTTTCTCTGTTTTGGGTTAGAATCAGGGGTTGTCACCCAGGGACTGTTAGCAGGTACTGTGGTTCCAGTGGGTGGACTGACTTAGGGACCTCCTTGCCCCTCAGAAGTGAGTTAAACAGCAGCGAGGAAGCGCTTCTCCCTGCGGCTTCCCCACCTCCCTGACTGTTACATTGCTCAGAGGGGAGATCAATGGGCCCAGTAGAAATTTTATTTATCTCCCTCTCTCCATAGGGTGTCTTTGCTGCTGCCGCCTCCTCCCAGCTGTAAATGTAATTCAGGAACTGGCTCCAGTGGACAGTGGGTGGGAGAGAAGGGACGTGCAGCGTGAGCCAGAGGGACTTCCTTGCCTTTGTCAGCGTTATCCTGAACGATATCACAACATGTGAGTTTGCATCACAGCGTGTCAGAAATCAATAGCCCCATGGGGGTGGGCAGGTGGGAGATGGGCAAACTGAGGAAATGAAAGCTTGACTCCGCTGAGCCAGTTGCCAGGGCTTCTTGCTTTAAATCCCTCTTATCATATCCCCACCACACAGGCAGATAAGCTCCGCTGTTCAGTGTCTCCTTTTTCCCACTGAACAGCAAACTACATGAGGGTAGAGACCGTGAGTGAGTGAATGAATGAATGAATGAATGTGAAAAGTAAAGGAGAGAACACAGCTCATTTCATGTTATATAAAACGGAAGCAACTTTTTCAAATTTAAATGTACTTATGTAAGTACTGAAACACTTGCCATAAAGAAGGAGACCATTAGATCCATTTATGATCTAGTCTGTCTCGGGATAATTTGTCTGTG
Source organism: Murina feae (assembly GCA_004026665.1). Taxonomy (NCBI): domain Eukaryota; kingdom Metazoa; phylum Chordata; class Mammalia; order Chiroptera; family Vespertilionidae; genus Murina; species Murina feae. The sequence goes on from PVJC01000164.1 coordinate 88,139, forward strand.
TTGGAAATTTGGATTCGTTACCTTTGTACCCAGACTGACTGAAATGGCTCTGTGTTTTGATCTCATATACTAGCAGATGTTGCTTTCAGCTTACCCAGGTGCATTGTGGGCAGCGCTGTCCATTCTCAGAAATGAACTCCTGACCTCAGTCACTTGGAGAAAACCCCTTGGAGCGAGTGCAGTTCTGCCCCTGCAGAGTTCTGGGAACACAAAGTGGGGAGTTACAAACATTTGCCGCTGATGCGGGTTGGGTCACGCCCTGCACAAACCTAACAGCTGCCCACTGTACCAGCCCACCAGCCCCAGCTGCTCTCTGGTGGGTACAGGTCTCAGTCCCAGCTCCGCGCTGGCTCCTGCAGATTTGCCACCCCACCTGCTCTTTCCTCCTGAGTGGGCCACCTGCGGACCCAGTGCTCAGAGACTGGGCCTGTCTCCCATGAGTTATTGTCAGCAGTGGGCGCATCACTTTTTTTGTGATTGTTCAGCTTCTTTGCACAGGGAGTTCTGACAGATTAGTGCTTCTCCTCCTCACTGGCTAGATTCTTGCACAGAAAAGCAACACGGAAGCTGCCACGTGGCAACCGAGTAAGCAAGAGCCCTCCTTGCCCCCTCTTTTCCCTATGCAGTCTCGCATCCCAAGCCCTCAGGCCCTCGGCCCTTCCCTCTCCCAGGGTGAGCAAGGGCAAATCTCTAGCACAGGAGGGCAGACACCCACACAGGATCACCTGGATGGAGCCCACTTGCCCACTGTGGCCAGGCATGGAGCCCGGACCCACATTATGTTGAGGTTCATGTCTCCAGCTGCGGTAGGCTGCTGGGCCTCTAGCGAGGCGCTCATACCTTTTAGGGACCAGCTTAGCCACTGACCTCCCAAAGTGACAGCCCCCTGGGGAGGAATGGGCACAAGTCTAGGAAGAATAGGATCTTACAAAAGAGGCTTGCCAGGAAGACCAGGCCCTGGGGGCCCTTGGAGAAGAAGGCAACAGGCACTTTAAGAAGTGGACAAGCAGCCACAAGAGTGTCTGCCTTCAGAAAAGGCCCCGAGCACCTCTGGGGACTGGGGCCAGCCCGTGTCCAGACAGCGGACGGAAATGGACTCTCCTGCATCAGTGGAGAATTTCAAGTTCAAGGACCGCCCGTTTTACACAAACAACAGAGTAGCCTTTTACTAGCTCACCTCCCATCAGGGGACTGGGGCCAAATTCACCGCGGGATGGCACAGATACACCTTTTAAAGGCCACAGGTTAGATACTCCTGTTCTGTTCAAGTTCCCCTTAGTCTCTGCGCCCTGAGATTTATTATTCTACAGCGATTGCGCTGCATTGCATTTGAAATCAATTAGCACAGGTACTCAAAGATGAATGCTCAGGCTCTGAAGAAAGGTGATGAAAACATACCATTTAAATAGAAATCAATTTTCCTTTCATGTATTTCTTCCTTGCTGCTGCCCCAAAATTAATAGTTTTTAGATATTTGTGTGTAAAGGGGAGACTTCTTTTCCATAAACCATTTCTGCCACCACTTCCTCTTGCCTCCTTGAGCTTGTACTGTAAGGCATGACCCCCAGCTTGTGATGTTACTGCCTAACTGTCCCCACGGAGATATTTTCTGCATGGTCTTTTGAATAACCGCGGCAGCACAAGGCGCTGGGGCAACATGGGGGGAATGCCTTTGGGCTTTTGGTGTTTTGTCAACAGCAATTAAGGTGTGGGAGGTAGCCATTCCGGTCCCACGATATCAAATGCCAGGGCAGCAGACAGCCAAGCCCCTGAGAAGACCAGCCTCATCTCTGCCTGCGTCCTGATGATGGGAAATCCTGGGTGAAACAATTAGACTCAGTGAAGAGAGGCTGCTGAAAGGGGATGCAAAGGAGGTGTCACTCTGGGGAGTCAGCCTTTTCAAATGATGGTCTCAGAAATGCAGGAAAAGGAGAGAAAGTAGACAAGGGGCCCTGGAGTCAAGTTAGCCCAGGAAGCCCATGTCTATAGTTTTCCCTATTCCTTTCCCACTTCTCCTTCCCAGGAATTGGGCACTTGCTGTTTTCCAAGCATTATTCTAAGTATTTTATACATTCTGTCTATCTTGAACATCTCCCCAACCAGGTGAGGAAGGTACTAACATAATGCCCATTTTACAGATGAGGAAACTGAGGCGCAGAGCAGTAAAGTAACTTTGTTCCAGATTGTGATGGTTAATTTCAGATGTCACCTTGACTGGGCCATGGGGTGTCCAGATACTTGGCTGGACGTTATCCTGGGTGTGTCTGGAAGAGGTTAACGTTTGAATTGGCAGACTGAGCAAAGCAGATTGCCCTCCCTGTGTGGGTGGTCCTCATCCAGTGTGCTGGGAGGCCTGAATAGAACAAAGGCTGAGCAAGAGAAAATTTTCTCTTTGCCTGTCTTCACGCTAGGACTCCTGCCTTCGGACTCAGATTGAACTTACCCCATGATTCCCTTAGTTCTCAGGACTCTAGACGGCAGATCTTGGGACTTCTCAGCCTCTACAATCACGTGATCTCTTCCTTTTTCACTGTGGCCTCCCTGAAAACTCAAATCAAATCGATACATTATTGTATCTCTGTAGTATCTATGCTTTGTCATTTCTTTAAAAAGAATTAAACTTTGGATTTTATGATAATTACAGATCCAAAAGCAGTCTAAAGAAATAATGTAGAGAGATCCCATGTACTTTTTACCTAATTTTTCAAGAAGTTTTTGCATCTTGCAAAACTGTAGTACAATATAACAACAAGACATTGACATTGGTAACCCTTCAATTTTTTTCAGACAAAAAAATATGAAGTGAATCTCAGTGCAGGATATGAAAGTTTTGACCTGTAGTTGTGAACAGCGCACACATTCAAAGTTGACCTCCCATTATAAAATGGTGTCTCTATATCTGATGTGTAATTTTATATTCTGAAATGTGTGTTTTCCATAGACTATCTCATTTCATTGGAGGGGTGGTGATGGTTTAATAAATAAGTAAATGAAAGAAAAATGGCTGCTGTTAGCAATTTGAGACTGGGCTGTGTGGATGGCCCATCGAGTTGGCCTCTGCTGCTCTTACATAAGGCTGATGTGGCCCTACCCCTTTGAAGACGGGGACTCACATACTGGACTGTTACAAGAAAATACCAGGCTTTTAAAGCAGAGGCCTTGCCTTCTCAAGGGGAGCCTTTGGACCCTTTGATGGGTGTAGGAGGTCTCCCTGGGAGAGTTAGCAGCACTGTCCCTCCTGGTAGTCAATCTCCATATTCACTCCAACTCTTTGCCTTTAGTCAGAGACAAGCTGTGGGCTGGTGGGGGAGGAGGAGCAAGCTATCCAGCCAGAGTGCTCCAGTCTTTGGATTCTGGAGAAGTGTCTGACCAGCATGCTACCAGTTAGATTCCCACCCCCCCCGCCCGTCCCCCACCAAAACTGAGGAGGTAGGTGGACCACAGCATCCCCCTTGCTGTTTTAGAGTCCAGGGTGGAAGGAATCCATTGCTAATAGGATTGATTGTTCACCTTCTTTCACAGAGGTTCAATTCCAATTTTTCCTTTTAAAAAGTGGAGGGGGCATGTTAGACTTGGACTTTCTTGAGTTTTAGACCTCATTTTTATGCCAGAACTTCGAAATCTGCTCATTTGGTGTGCTTTCAGGAACGCATATTTCTCTCCTGCCAGCTCGTTCCATAGCATATTGAATAGAGAATTTCTGTAATTTCACTGCCGAAAGTAATTATTGTTCAGACCCACTTCAGATACATCTGGCATTCATTTTCTCTCTTCATCCTCCCTCATTAAAGCATATCATAAAAGGAAGGAGTTGGCATAAGTGGGAAGAAAAGAATCATGCTACCCAAAGGCAGCCTCTCTTCATTAAAAACGTGTCAGGAGCCCTCTTGGAGAGCCTAGGGAGGCAGTGGGGTGCTGGGCCCATGAAATCCTGCAAAGGAACTTAAAGTAGTATCCACCTAGGATGGTGAAGATGGAGTTAGTCACCAGGCTCATCCTGAACCTACCCTCTGGTGGAACTGCCCAGTATCTGGATCTGCAAGAACACTGAGACATGTTTTATAAGGCTGAAGCTATCCTAGGGCCAAACAGCATAACACAGGGTCCCCACTGAGATGCCCTCAGGGCTCTTCTGTCCCTTGGTATGTAGTCATAATCTAAAATCTAAGATCAAAGCAGACCCTGTATGGCTAAATTAAAAAGACTGCCAATACCAAATGTTGGCAACAATGTACTAGTAACACCTATATATTAATGGTGCAAGTGCAAAATGGGACGTCGCTTTGAAAGATCTGGCAACTTTTTATAAAGTTGCAAACAATTTTGCTCTTAGATATTTGTCCAAGAGAAATGAAAATATATGTTCATACATACACTTATCCATAAAAGTTTATAGCAATTTTATTCATAACAGCCAAAAACTAGGAGCAACTCAAATTAGCAGATGAAATTGTTGTATGTCCACTCAATGGAATGCTCTATAGCATTATAAAGGAACAAACTACTAATATACACTGATGGATGAATTTCAAAAGATTATGCTGAATGAAGAAAGCCAGGTGCAAAAGACCATGTGACTACATTTACTAAACTCTGGGGAAAAAACATCTAATATACAGTGACAGAAAGTGGATCATTGGTTACCTGGAGCTAGAAGAAGGGGGCAGGACAAGGAGTGGCAGTTGACTAGGAAGGAGCAAAGAGGAACTTGTGGGGGTGATGAAAATATCCTCTATCTTGTTTACAGTGGGGTTTGTATGTGTGTACAAATGTGTGAAAACTCATCAAAATATATACTCACAATAGGTGAAGTTACTGTATATAAATTACACCTTAAAAAGATGTATTTTAAAATAGAGTCTCATGTCTCATGGTCACGGGACCTGAATTACAGAAGCTCAGATGGAAAGAGGGCATTAAAGTTTTCTTATTTCCAGCTTCTTATTTAACAGAGACCCCGGGCCAGAGAGGTTGAGGTTTGCCCATCTTCATGCAGTTTCCTCACTCACAGTATAGTCTTCTTTCCAATAAATCCTTTGGATTCCTAGTTAGGAAGTAAAAATGAGATACCCAATGTCTTCTAAAAGTGAATGACTTAGCACCATGAAGCTTGGCTCAAGGGTGGGCCTCTCCACCTACCTAGAGAAATCATATCTCCATTCTCCCCGCTCTTGTCTCCCTCCATTACCCAAATTTTTCACATCCTTAAGGTCTGCCTCAGGTGGAACATCTTAGGATTACCCCCATAACAGCTCTCTCTTCTGAACCCCCTCAGTAACCAAGGGACAGAAGAGCCCTGAGGGGAACTCAGTGGGGACCCTGTGTTACATGACTACAGTAAAATGTCTTGAGTTGCTACTTAATCCTTCCATTACTATGTTCACTTTTATGTTGGCATAACTTGTTTCCCTGATCTCACAGCCAGTTTCTGCACAGCCAGAACTGTGTATTATAAATGACTTTATATTCTTTACCTCTGGGCACATAGGAATCACCTGGGAATTTCTAAAAATATGAAAACCTAGGTCCTCGCGTGGCTATTCTGATATGATGGTCTAGAGAAGACCTGGGCATTGAGAGTTTCTTACATTCCCCCAGATGGTACAAACATAACCAATGTACAGGACCACTGAGTTAGAAGGCTTAATCAGCCTTCTTCATCTTGATCATTAGCAAAATGAGACTGGGTTCCAGGAGTCTTCTCTGATGGGGAGATGAGGTATTGGAAGGGGAATCAACTTTGTCTCCCCAAATCTCAAAAGGAACTTAATGAACCCTCCCCCAACATTCACCCTGCCAGCTGCTCTATTAGCATTTCAAGAGAGGACAGAGAGCTCCAGAATCTTCCCTCCAGGCTTTGTCAGGCAATAGTGGACAAGATGAGAATTAGACAAGAGCTCATTCCTTTGTGTCGCAAAGGAGGAAAACAGCTGATACTTACAGCCTTGAGAAGCTGCTCCTTTAGAGAAATATGGTACCTAATGCTTGTTCATGAGTTAAATGTGCCTCTCTGCACTATGCCCTGGAGGAAATTGTTCTAGGTGATCAAACCCTGTCCTTTCCACCTGAGTACCACCACAGCCATCATTTAGCCCTCACCAAAGGGCCTAGACACCCAGCCAAAGTCTGATTCATCACCTCAGTATGGAAGGAACCAAGGGTTGGTTGAATCCTCTCTTGGGTTTATGAACTTGGTTGTCTTTCTTTGGAGGCCAGATATTCTATCATTCTTTATTCCACTTGGCTCAAGGCTGTTTCTCAAGGTACAGCCTCCAAGTCACCTGGTAGACTTATTAAAAATATAAATTTTGCCTGGCCGGAATTGCTCAGTGGTTGAGCCTCAACCTATGAACCAGGAAGCATTGGTTCAATTCCTGGTCAAGGCACAGGCCCACATTGTGGGCTTGATCACCAGTATGGGGTGTGCAGGAGGCAGCTGTATCAATGATTCTCTCTCATCAGTTATGTTTCTATTTCTCTCTCCCTCTCCCTTCCTCTCTGAAATCAATATACATATATTTTAAATATATATAGATTTTGAGCCTCACCCCAAAATCTGTGCATCAGTAACACTTGGGTGGGAGGCCTGGAATGTTCATTTTAAATGAGCTCCCAAGGTGATCCTTTTGCCTTTTGGGTGTGATAACCACTGAAACAATGGAATGAGCACTGTCCTTACACAGCCTAAATATGAGTTCCCAACCCCACCGCTTACTGGAAGCATGACATCTGAACCTCCATAAAATAGGACACATTCTGTTGTGACAATTAAAATATATGTGAAAACCCTGCACACGGGGGCCTTGCACATTCAGAGATGAATCCACAGATGACCCTCTGCTTGACTTGTTTATTCTTAACCTTTTATTATTGCCAAGTTCCAGGTCTATACAGATGTAGAGAGTATAACATAAGGGATCCCCATGTTCCCATTACCCAGTTTCAACAATAATCAACTCATAGCCAATCATGTGTCATCTATACTCCCTGCCTATCCTCTCCCTGAGTTGTTTTAAAGTAAGTCACAGACATCTTATTATTTTACCCATAAATATTGCAATATTTATTCTTTAAAAAAACTTAGAACATTGACTCTTTCTTTAATGTCATCAAATAACCATTCAGTGCTCTAATTTCCTTGATTGTCTCACACACGCGCATGCGCACGTGAGTTTGTATTGTTGTTATATCACATATCTTTTTAATATAAATGTTCCTCCTCCATCTCTTTTGTTCCTTGTAATTTTGGTTGTTGTTGTTGTTATTAGAGAAAAAACTACCTTCTGTAGCAGTTGTTCTCAAAGTGTGGTCCCAATGCAATAGAAGCTTGTTAGAAGTGCAAAATCTCAGATTCCACCCAAACCTACTGAATCAGAATTGTCCAGTCCCCCAAATCCCTCTGGGTGATTTCCATGCAGCTAGTTTAAGAAGTATTGCTGTTTGCATCCCCTCAGAGACCCTATTTCCAAAAAAGGTCATGTTCTGAGGTTCCAGGTGAATGTGGATTTTGGGGAAACACTATTCAAACTGGCAATATATTTTGGGGCCAGAAAGAGGTGAGGGAGGTTGAGGAGAGAACTGGGGCACAGTTAACTTTCCAACTGAAACCTCATATAGGGAGTTTGCTAAGCACAAGAGCCCTGGGTCTGGAGGAATGGGGCAACACCAAGGGGGAGAGGGCCCCACAAGGGCAAGGCCAGGATGGCAAAGTCAGTGCAGGTCATCTCAGAGGTAATCCTCACTTTGACTCTGTGATGAAACTAAAGCACAAAGAGATTGAGTAACTTGCCCGAGCCTCAAGGTCACACAGCTAGAAAGCAAGCCTAGACATTGTTTTCTCTTAGAAATCAGGGCGCTGTTTGCTCTAGTGCCATCTGTTACTACTCAGCCCCATAAAAAGCCCTAGAAAGAGAGAAGTTGCCTTTATAAATAAAGGCAGGCTTTCCAGAGGCCTAGAGTGAGCCCTCTCAAAATGGAAGAGGAGGCTCCAAAGACCTCAGCTCAGGCCTCAGAGAGGACAGGTGACAGGGTGCTGTGTCTGAGCCACCTGTAGACATGCAGGTGACTCCCATTCCCACAGTGCCAGTTACTCAGCTCTCGTTACCACACACAGATTGTGGGGTCCAGGCTGGTGAAGAAGAACAAAGAGGGATGAGGACGAGGCCTATGGTACCTCCTCACCCGGGGATGGGACTAGGGGTAGCAGCAAAAGGGAGGAAGAAAGTTGCAAACAAGACCCCTGTCCTGGAGACCTGGGGAGGAGAGGATTCAAGAAGAAATGTTTCATCATAGGTCTCATGGAGGCAAAGCAGGCAAGGAAAAGAATTAATATTGAGAAACAGGCAACAGTCCTGGGTGTTAGGGCACTTGGAACCTTCAGGAAGGATGATTGCTTAGCAGAGGTGGGGAATGTCTGGCCCTCGGTCCATATAAGGCCCTGAAATCATTTGGTGTGGCCCTGCCAAGGCATTTGGGCTGAGTTAATTAAATGTTTGACCAAATATAGCAGGCTAATTTTTAAGCTGATAATTTTCTATAGCCCTCAAATGATGTTATAAATATCTAATGGCCCTTGGCAGAAAAAAGGTTCCCCACCCCTGGCTTAGAGCATTGTGGGTGAATCTGACCATTGTGGGAGCCTGTGGCAGGGCTGAGTGGTGGCAGAGAAAGTCCTAATTATTAGCTGCTTCTTTTGGAAGACTGAGACTAAAAGGAGGAACAGAGAGCTTGAGAGCTTGGTGGAGGGGCCAGTCACAGTAAGGCAGGGCCTGAGAATGTTTGTGTAGAAACAGCATGAGGCTGAATGGTGGAGCATAAGCCTGGAGGTGATGGGGAGCAGGAAATGCCTGGAATACCTAGTAACAGGGCAGCACAGCAAGGCACAGGCATATGGTGGCCTATTCAGCAGTTGTGAAGAATTATGTTTTTGAAATGTATTTAATACCATGAAAACTATTTAATGTGAATATTTTCCCCATCCTATATAATAAAGAGGTAATATGCAAATTGACCATAACTCCTACACACAAAATGACCACCCTCATGTGGTCTAAGATGGCCACCACAAGATGGCCGGCAGGGGAGGGCAATTGTGGGTGATCAGGCCATCAGGGGAGGGCAGTTGGGAGGGACCAGGCCTGCAGGGAAGGGCAGTTGGGTGGTGACCAGGCCTGCAGAGGATGGCAGTTGAGGGTGACCAGGCCACCTTGGGAGGGTAGTTAGGGGAGACTGGGCCAAAAGGGGAGGGCAGTTAGGGGCAACCAGGCCTGCAAGGGAGGGCAGTTAGGGGTGATCAGGCCAGCAGGGTAGGGCAGTTAAGGGCAATTGGGCCAGCAGGAGAATAGTTAGGCATCAATCAGGCTGGAAGGGGAGTGGTTAGAGGGTGATCAGGCTGGCAGGCAGAAGCAGTTAGGGGCAATCAAGCAGGAAGGCAGGTGAGTGGTTACAGAGCCAGCAGTCTTGGAGTCATGCTGGGATTGGGCCTAAACATCCCTCGAGGGGTTCCAGATTGGAGAGGGTGCAGGTTGGGCTGAGGGACATCCCTCCCCGCCCCCATGCATGAATTTCATGCACTGGGCCTCTAGTAACATAATATAGGGAAAAGAAGGATAAAAATGCTGTTACTTTTGTAAGCATTTTAATAAAGAAATATACTCATATTCCAATTTAAAAAGCTATGTAATGATTCCAATTTCCTTGAAAAATATGTGCATATTTGCACTCGCAGGAAATACACCTGAATACATGTGACTCTTAAAAATTATTTTCTGTATGTTCCAAATTCTTAAAAACAAACATGATTAAAAGGAGTACAGATGGTCGGGAGGCTTGGCTAAACTACTGGTATTATTATGCCTTTTATTCTATCATCTTATTATGTGGGAACTGGGAGGAAATGGCCTTCCCCAGGTGAGGCCCATGAAGCAATGAAACTTTGTGTGTTAATCACACACCGAGTCCCATATCTGCAAAGGGCATTAGAATCTGGATGGAGAGAGGAGGAAGCACACAAGAAGAAAACAGAGCTGTGGTCACATGGCTTTTACCCTTTCCAAGAGGGGTCCTGCTATGAGGTCTGAGAAGTTAGTGAGAAGTGGACTTGGCCTAGACCTTGGCCATGAGGAGTTCACTGTTTTGGGCTGGAGCCATTGATCACTGGTGTGGGGAAGCCAGAGGTGTGCTGGGCTAGAGGAGGGGAAAGATGACTCCATTCAGATAGAAGTGGGACAATGCTGGGGTCCTGGTGCCTGCTGGGACTGTCACTACTGAGCCTCCAGGCTTGGAGGTTCAAGAGCAACAATGCCCTGTAGAGTATGGGAAGCAAGGGGCCTGGAATTGGGGGGGAGGAGGGAAGGGACGGGGAGGGGGAAGTCTGGCTTCAGTTCCTCTCTCCACGTCTCTTCATTAACTCTGGAGAAGGGACAGTGCCCAAGAGATGATGGGAAGAGTAGAAAGGGTGTGGGGGATGGGGAAGAGTAGGAAGGGATATCTGCTGTCAGACAGCCTTTAGCACTAATTAACTAGTGGAAAAGAGGGCCTGGGGTGCCACCTGTCATCTGTAGGCATGTGAGTCATGCAGTTCCCTCCACTTTCAGTCTCAGACTTACATGTTTGCTGCCACAGAAATCACTTTTCTTCCTTGCCCTTCTCTCAACCCCTTTCCTGCCCTCCCACCAACCAATGTGGATTTGGGGCTGTTTCCAAGTTTTCTACCACTCTGGGCTGCTATGGGAGAGAAGGGACTCTGGAAGAAAAGCCATGCCCTGGCCTATTAGCATCTCTGCTAAGAGCTGATGGAGGATGCATGTAAGCATATTCTTTGGGGAAAAGGCAATGATAAATCTTTCTCCAGTCATTGAGTGCCTTCTGGGAGTCAGGCACTGCTATCCATATGGACTGGAAACAGAGCAGTGAGCAGAGACAAAACTGCCTGCCTTCAGGGGATTTATACTCTTGGGTGGGCAGAGAGATGATAAGCAAATAAACAATCAAAATGTACAGTACTCCCAGCCTCCTGGCTCCCCCCTTTCAGACATAGGAGTCAGGTTAAAAGACTGTCCATCTGGTAATTCCACAGCTCTGCGTTTGAATCTGGGTCTATTATTTGCTATGTTGGTAATGCTGAGCAAATCTGTGAACCTTGCTCAGATTTTGTTCGCTTGTCTACAAGAGGAGGTTACCAGACAGAGCCAAGAGGGTCAAAGGAGATCCAGGCGCTCCACCCACAGAGGAACACAAATCCAAGCTCCTGCTCACTCACCTTACTGTCCTCTTCTCCCCAAAGGAGTTACTATATATCTTTCCCTTTTCACTTCATTGCATGCAGCTCTTAGTTTCATTTTCTCACCCAGTTTATACCAACTGATTTTACCCAGCTTGACACGCAAACATGGTGGTGGTGAGTGGTGCCTTGGATATGTCGCCATCAGCCAGTCTCAGGGTTAGAAGGAAACAGTGCATGCTTTTCTGTGTCTGGTGCCCTGGCTGTAAAAATGCAGGCAGGAGCTTCCTGAGGCAAGAAGCATTTTCCAGAAGCACGGAATTTACTTCCAGCAGGCTCTTCCTGGTGCCTTTCATTGAACAAAGGGTTTGTTTCTACCTCCTCCTAGCCCTGGAAACCTGTGTTCACAGTGAGCTGCTTTTTTTTGTACACAGTGCATGGATCATGCAATAAAACATGGCCTTTTGGTTTCTTTTCTCCACGTATTGATCACTGTTCTGAATTTTCCATTCCAGCTTTGTCCTGCTATGATTTATTTTTAAAATAGAAGGCAGGTCATTCTTCCTCAAGCTTCTCTTCCTTTCTTTTGTTGTTTTTCATTTTTACCTACCTACTAAGAAGAGAAAAATAGAGAAATGATCCAGGCCTGTATTTCTCAAACTGGAGGAATACCTCTGGGGGAATCTGTGGCCATGTATCAGAGGGTAGTTTTTAAAATACAAATGAAGCATGGAACAGCTTTCTGGAGCATTATTTTACCCAAAGATTCAGCAGAGAATATTTTCATATAAAAACAACAAAGATTTATTATGGAGTTGATTACAAAACCCACATGAACTTTTCGGTCAAAAATAGACTTTTTGGTAGAAGGAAGATAAGAGCGAGTCCTACACACCAAGCTTTGATACCTCTAGCTCTCAGGATGCTGTTAACCAGCCTGTAACCTCAGGCTGGAGGTTGCAGGCTTCTTTGTGGAGTATCTTAAAGGCGCAGAGGAAAGATCATTTATAATAACATTTGGGGAACCCACTCCAAATAAAAAGGTAAGGTTCCCACCCAATCTGTTATTTCTGCCACACTTTTAAAGATGAGTGAACAGCCCAGGACCACTCAAGTTTTAGAAATGGTGGATTAGCACTCAGTTCCATGTCTGCCTCCTTTCAGGCTGTCTTCCTATACACTAGCACCCAGCTAAACCTACATGTCCCAGACTCCCTTGCAGCTAGGGCAAGAGAGGCTATGTGATTCCACCAATGAAAAGCAATTTTGGAAGATGGAAGGGAGGTAGAGACCATCTTCCTTTAGCTTTGGGCTGTTTTTCTGCAGGCAAGGAAGGTGTCCTACAGCAGCCCTCCCAGGGCCTGTCTCAGGCTTTATGGGAAGTAAGTAACTGTTGAGGCCTCGTGGGTTGTGGCCGCTTCCTGATCCTTGTATTGCATCTTTGTCAAAGTGTTCTTGAATTTAATTTAATTCTTCCTGTGGCAGCCTCCTGACTTCCTGTCTCTGGATGGGACAAAGTAATAACTCCCATGAAAGGTAGTTCTCTGAAGTTGTTAGGAGCTCGGCATAAATCCTAGAGCCCAGCCCTTCCACTAATTTTGAAAGCATTCAATTCCTTGTATTTAATCCCTTTATACTTTAATATACAGAGTGATTTTATGGACAACTTCTAAACCTTGACCAATATGCTATCAGGTAGTCTATGGCAAAGATTGCTAACCTTTTACTAATATTTAGTCTCTTTAATTCTAAAACTCTGGAGTTTTAGCTAAAAATATGGCTATCTTGCATAGTTCTATTTTCCATTCTCCCTTGCAGCTGTGTGACCATGTGACTAAGTTCTGGTAACACAGTATGATCAGAAGTGATGTGTATGCTACTTCCAGGTCATGTCCTCAAAAGGAATAGGCATGTACTCCCTTCTTCTTTCCTATTTCCCTCTGGGTGGGATACAGCTGTGATGGTGGAACCTGAGGCAGCCAACTTGAACCCAGAGATGGAAGTCATATGTAAAGCTTGTAGAGTTACATGATCAGAACAACCTATGCCTGGACAAGCATGTGACAAAAAATAAAATTCTATACTGAAGCTAGGGTTTTGGGAAACTTAGCAGCTTAGATAGAGATCTAAGATATAAAACCTATATTTTTGGGAAAGTTCCAGTAGGAAAGGCAAATTAATAGGAAATAAGGAACTCAGAAAACAGAGACTATATATAGAACAGGAGACAACTATTTTAAAAAGAACCCATAGTTAATATTCTCAGGAGTAGAAGAAAAGATATTCATGGAAAAAAAAAATGACAGAATGTGATTAATGCAATGAAACACATCACTCTCAGAACACCTGGAATAAGGAGAAGATCCTTGAGGTATCAGCGCTTATACATAAAGCGCTAGCCACTAGAATGACACCAGATTCTCAATAGTAGCACAAGAAGCTGGGAGGCACTGGAACATCATCAAAATTCTGAGAGTGATTTTTAGTTTAGAATTTTCTATCCGGCTAAATTGTCAACAACATGTGTCCAATATAGGGGAATTTCAGACATGCAAAATTTGGGCTATTTTTTCGTTCATCTTTTGGAAAGAAGCTATTGGAATGTACACCTCCCCAATAAGGGATTAAACCCAGAAAGAAGGGACAGGAATGAGATATATGAGACAATTAATGTGGGAGAGAGGCTGTTCTGTGGTAAATCGTGTCTCTCAAAAACTCCTATGTTGAAGTGGTAAACCTCATTTGGAAATAGAGGTATTGCAGATATAATTGGTTGAGATGAGGTCACACTGGAGTAGGGTGGGTCCCTAATCCAATGTGACTTATGTCCTTATAAAGAGAACACCATGGGAAGATGGAAGCTATGCTGCCACACGTTAGTAACTACCAGAAACTACAATGAGGCCTGGAACAGGTCCTTCCCTCGTGCTTCCAAAGGAAGTGTGACCCTGCCAATGCTTTGACTTCAGACTTCTAGCCCCTGAAACTTTGATACAATAAATTTCTGTATTTAAGTCACTTGTCTGTGGTGCTTTGTTATGGCAGCCCTATGAAACCAATATAGGGGGGAAGAGACATCACCAGATAATGGGAAGGGTGGCCTCAGAATGAGGGTGGGACAGCAGGCCCAGTGAACAGCCCGTCCACCTGGAATAAGAAGATGGAGGCTCCAGGAATGGTGTCTTCAGGAGGAAAACCATATCACTGTATCATATCCTATTTTCCCAAGTTCAAAGTAACCAAGGGAGATTTACAGCTCTATTGGTGAGCTTGGCGAGTATTGAATCCAAGACCCACATAAAAAGGAAGCGTACAGTTAAAGGAAACTACTTGGCTTAGCAGTAAGCAGTACCTAATCAAAACAATGTACACCCTGATATTTGACTTACCCTAAAATTGTCATTTAACTAAACTGGGAGGAGAGAGAGTGGAAAGGGGGGCAGCAGCCTAGCCAGTGTTGTTCAGTGGTTGAGGATCATCCCATGAACCTAGAGGTTGCTGTTTTGATTTAGAGTCAGGGCGCATGCAGGGTTGCGGGCTTGATCCCTAGTGGGGAAGCACAGGATGCAGCCGGTCGATGTTTCCTCTCTCATCAGTGTTTCTGTCTCTCCCTCTCCTCCTCCCTCCCTCTCTGTCAAAAGTCAATAAGAAATCTTTTAAAAAGAACAAAGAAAGGGGGGCAGCAGATGAGAGTTCAATTCTCTTATCCTATAATAAAAATCAACAGACAGTATTAAAAATAAATAAAAGCAAGAAATGCAGCATAAGCATATTATTTAAAGATAAGCAGCGAAAATAGCTAACAGAGTTTTTAAAAACATGGCTGCCCATGAAGCAGGACTTGGAGATGAGAAGGATTAGGGTTGGGGGTCTGCTATTAAACATAAAATCTTCCATTTTCTTATTCCTTACCCAGAGCAGAGATGGAGAATAATTTTCTGTGCCTCATGGATCAGTGTCAGGTCCTTGCTGACACTTGTCATTCCTGGTAGCCTTTTGTTTAGTTTACCTGTTTTGGTCATTTCTCTCACATCTCAGTTATTTCCCTGTTCCTTTAATCATGTCAGTCACTATTTTTACTTCATCACGCTAATCACAGAAGGCCTACTCTATGGAGCACTAAAGAAAGTTTCCTTCCTGGCTAGATGGCATTCACTTGATGCCATTCATTGAGTCCATTTGGCTTTTCCTGCCATCCTAGCGTCCGTTGAAACTTATGTTTAAGTTCGTTTGAGCTCTAGCAAAGACCAATCTGTGTCTGAGTAGTTCAAGTTCAGTCCTGAGTTTTGTTTCATGTGCCCATAGTGCACTAGCCTGTTTTCTGTGGCTTGTTCAGCTTAGTTCAATGTATTATATGACCCTTGGATAGTTTGCATTATTAAAATTCTGTCATCTGGACTACAGATAAAGATGGGAAATCCAAAGACCATCTATTCCCTTCTGGGTATGTCTCTCTCTCTCTCTTTCGATTTGTGGTCAGGGCATATGCCCAGATTCTGTGAAATGTTAAACATTGGGAAGCAGATTCTGGTTTCAATTCAACAGATCCAATCTCAGTATTGTGTGAATACAAAACTGGATTCTGGCATTTTGAATGAATCGGAGAACTGATAGCTTAGTATTTCCTAGTTACTGGTTTGCAGTGCAATAAGTAGATTTGGGCTAAGCCAGCCTCGTTTTAAAAAATATATTTTATTAATTTTTTACAGAGAGGAAGTGAGAGGGATAGAGAGTTAGAAACATCGATGAGAGAGAAACATTGATCAACTGCCTCCTGCACACCTCCTCTCACTGGGGATGTGCCCACAACCAAGGTACATGTCCTTGACCGGAATCGAACTTGGGACTTTTCACTCCGCAGGCCCATGCTCGGTCCACTGAGCCAAAACGGTTAGAGCTAAGCCAGCTTCTTTGTGATAGTCTCCAAAAGTTGCAGCACAAATGGGTAGCGTTCATTCATTCATTCATTCATTCATTCAACAAACATTTATTAAGAGCCATGGTGCACAAATGTAGGAGGCACAAAACAGATGCTTGTCAAATAAAATTGTGTGACAATGAACATTAACTCACTGAGGCGATGGAACAAAAAGGAGAGGAACATGGTGGAAACTGGATCCTTGCCATCTTGTGTCAGAGCTCTCTGGTTGTTGACCCCTGGCCTGAACCATAGTAAGCCAGCTTGTCACTGAGCCCATCACGTGGGGCAGAAGCAACCGCCTTGCTGAGGTCTCAGGTCGATTACATCTATTGCTTCCACCTTATCTACATGGCCTGTCACTCTATCATAGAAGGAAATTAAATTGGTCCGACTTGATTTACTCTTTACACGGCTGTGTCCATAAGCTCCCCAGGCTTTGCCCCCTTCTGCCTGACTGCACATTGATTGCTTGATGATTTGTTCTAGTATCTACCTTAGAAGTCAGGTTAAGCTTATCGGGCTATAAGGAATATGGTCGTCTTTTTCTGCTTCTTTAAAGATGGGTATCGTGTTTGTTCTTTGTGACAGTCCTGAGGTAACGCCCCTTCTCTGGGAAATGCTCAGAATAATTGCTGGTCCCTCCCCAGTGGTCACTGCCAATTGCCCACGTCCATTCAATTGAGTGCCGGGAGTCCCTGTGGGTTTAGTTTCAGGCAGCTTTTTGCAAAGGACGATCTGCTCAATTTCGGGTCTACTGGCCCCCACAATGTCACACGGGCTGGGACTCCATGCCTAAAAACAAATCAAGAGTTAAAAAGAAAGAAAGACACAGAGGAAACCCATATTCAGCAGCCACGGCGGGGGCTGAAAGGAGATCAGACAAGATGTCTGCTTGTGGTTGCTTTCTGAGAGTAACCCACAGACCAGACAAAATGTAACATCTTTTGGTAAAGACAGATGTAAAAATACACATTAAAACCTCTGCTATTTTGAATTCTCCCATTACTGCTTGCCCTCTTTGTCCACAGGGAATGGTATTTTTCTGGGCTTTTCTTTTGTGTAATGTAAATGAAGAGTGTTTCTGGTAAAATTCATAAGAGCCTGTCTGCCCTTTCTGCCCTCCTGCCTTCTTGGTCGGGCCACTTCTTTGTTCTTCCCTCCCTACCTCTCTTCTCCTCTCCCACCTCCTGGGCTCCACCTCTCCCACTGAGAGGTCCCTGCATGCAGCTCCATCTTGCTGCTTTCTCGGATCCAGTGATTGTCCTGAGCCCCCTGAGTTTATCGTTTAAAGGGCACTTGCTCCCCCCCCCCATATCTCCTTATCTATTTTATTTTCTCTCTCCTTTAGGTAGTAAGAAACCTCTTATGAATTCCTTCATTTTTGTAGAAATCTGCTTTTTAAAGGTTCTCTCTGAATCTTTTCTCCTTTTTTCTTCATGACCAACTTCTACTTAGGATCATAGAGTTTTGCACCCTCCAAATCTCTAATCCTTGTCTTCTAAGGAAACAAATGAAGAAAAAGTAAGTATCTCCTAATGTACTATTAGAATTTGTCAACTCTTGTCCTGATTTAGTCTGCAAATATTTTAGTAGAGAAGACATTTTCTGTTCTCTCTCTCTCTCTCTCTCTCTCTCTCTCTCTCTCTCTCTCTCTCTTTCCCCCTCTCATTCACACATGCACACACACACACCATCACCCCCAAGATGCCAACCTTGCATTTCTTTGCAGATCTCAGTTCTCCCATGAATCCCTGCATGTGCAGTTAACTGTATGCTTCACACTCACTACAGTAAATGGTTCGTTATTATCCCACGAAGGAACCAAGAAACTCCACCTACAGCCTAAAACTCTTTCCAGCTTTATTTCTTTTCATTGTTCTCCCTCCACCCTAACCCTCAGACACACAGCTTTTCTGCATTTCTCCTTCAGTGTCTTCCTGCTCCTCTCCTGGGAGGTGGGAGCCCTTGCAGAAGGCAGCTATGTGGGAATCTATTCCTCACTCAGCTGAGCTTCATCAACCACTATGCCAATAACAGCTCCTCCCTACGCAGCAGGGTTCTCCGTGGGGCTCCTCAATCTGAGTCGTTTGCAAAGGGAATGAAGGTAAGACTGAATTCTGTTCACCTCCTCCCACCCCCGTGTGAGTCAGTGCCTCCAGCTGGCTCGGTGGCTCTCAACTTCGGCTATACATTAAAAGCACCCGGGGAGCTTTTAAAACTTCTGCCCAGGCCAATTAAATCAGAGCCTCAGAGAGCAGGGACCCACACAACAAAAGGTATAAAACTGCTCAGGTGACTGAAATGTGCAGCCAAGGTTGAGAGCCACTGAGATGGTTGGCCTGTATTTTCAGGCAGCCCAACTTGGGTGGGGCCAAGACCTTGTTGAGTCTCTGTCTTCCCCTCACCCCAGTGCGTTGTCTCTGTGGCCTCATTGCAGTGGTTGTCAATCTCGCTATGTTAAGGTGAGCAGATTTTAACATTGGTAAAGCGGGACACCATTGACTGCTTGGCCGCCAAAAACCGTATATTCCCTTCCTGTTCTGCTGTTCCCTAGCTTGTCGTGCATTCTTTCCCAAAATCAGGACTTTTTTAAAATGCCGCGGGACAAATTGTTAAAAATCGGGACTGTCCTGACAAAAGCGGGATGTCTGGTCACCTTACGCTATGGTCATGTTACACTCTTTTTAAAAAAAAACATATTTTATTGATTTTTTACAGAGAGGAAGGAAGAGGGATAGAGAGTTAGAAACATCAATAAGAGAGAAACGTCGATCAGCTGCTTCCCGCACACTCCCCACTGGGGATGTGCCCGCAACCAAAGTACATACCCTTGACCGGAATCAAACCCGGGACCCTTGAGTCTGCAGGCCGACACTATCCACTGAGCCAAACTGGCCAGGGCTCATGTTACACTCTGGAACTGCGATTTTTGGCAGCACACTTGAAGTGATTCAAGACTCAAAATAACACCGACCGGCTGGCAATTAGTGCCGTGCAGCTGGCCCTGGTCATTTGTGTGTCTGTAAAAGTGACTGCACATGCAATTGAGTGACTTGCCATCTCCCACTAGTTGGAATGCCGGGGCCCCGACTGAGCTCTCTAACACTCTCAAGGCCAAGTTCTTACTTGCTCCAGTGAGCACTCCTTTCTTTGGCACCACCTGACATCACACTATGCTTCCTGCCTATTTCTCTTAGTAAGTTATACCCAGTTGTACCCTATGGTGCTAGAGCCACTCAAGTTCCACATGAAAGGCACCAAAGTAACAGTATTGTCACAAAAAATGCCATACACTTTGCAATGTAGGGTATTCCTATGAAGAGGTTTGAAAAAGGAGCTACAACAAGCAAATGAGACCCCTCACCTTAGTCACTGCAGCCAGAATCTTCCCTTTTCTCTGGCCCAGTTCCCCCATGTAGGCAAGGTAGGCACTTACCTCCCCAGCCCCTGTCTCCTGCAGACTCTGGGCTCCTTCTGCCAAGAGCTGGTCCCATCCCAGGAGGAAGCAGGCAGTGAATTTTCTGTCTGAGTAGAAGCTGCCCCTCTGCAAAGCTGTCCTTGTGCTGATGTCGCCCCCTGCCCTCTGCTGGTTTCTGACTCCTGGCTTCACCTCACCTCCTGGTGTCCTGGTTTCCCTTCCTGCTCATCTCCCACCCTGACCTCCAGCCCTGTCTCCCAGCCCTCTCCTCCCTGGGTCTGCATCCAGCCTGCTCCCCTTGCACCCCACCTTGACTCTCCTGACCTGGGTGTCTGGTATGACTCTTGCCATCACCTATAGACCCACCAAGAGAAAGAGCTATTCTCAGCCCCTGGTCAATGTCAGAACTCTGCTTTGTTCTATCATCTGTCCAGTGAGCTAGTCATGCTGGTCTCTGTGACCTAGAATCCATGCTCTACCTTTTCCTCTGATGGTTCCCTTTGCTTCATTCTCCTGGCCTTGCTTCCTCTTTGTTACCAATTGTTGGGCTTCTCAGTTCTGTTTGACCCAGCATGTGATGGAGCCTCTGATCCCAGTGTCAGTGTTGAGAGAGACCCTCTGTCCTCTGTCTCCTGCTTCCTCCTCAGAGACATGTGAGCCAGAAAGACAAAGGAGCCAACCAAAGAGAGTGAGGAGTTCAGGCGCCAGGAGAGGCTGTGTCCTTTCCTCCTGAAGCCATTTATGAGGTCACCCACTTGGAGTCCCCAAGACATCCAGCCATCTTCCAAGACCGGCACCTGGTCATTGACCAAGAGGCAACCATTTATTCATCTCTGTGTTTTCTTCAGCCCCCCAAAAGCAAAGAGAAGAAACACATGTTCCCCTGGGATCTGATAGGAACCCATGGGGAAGCTAGCTCCTGAAAGGACGCTTGGTTCCTCCTTTTGCAGGGCTCGGTGCCCATCAAAGTATGTGGGCCACAACAACTTGACTTTGAGGAGTTAAGAACAGTAGGTGTGTCCTGTATAATAGCCCTTTCCATCTTAGCTTCCACTTCTCCCTCAGGCTAAATACTCTCAGGTTCATGTGGAAAGAGTGAATGAGGCCAATCCAAACCTCACAGAGTGTGGGCACTGAGAGGATCTTCTGGACCATCTTGTTCCAAGATGGTGCTCTGGAGGGCCAGCTTTAACCAGCTGGTGGGCTCTGCCTGGAGAGCCAGGTACAGATCTCCAGGCTGCTGTGTGGACTAGTCATAGAGAGTGTAGTAATCAGTGATAAATGTCTGCTGTAGGTGCACAAATGGAATTATGTGCTGTGTATTTCCTCACTCCGACCTGCTCCAACAATTTCCCTTCCAGAGAAATGAGGGGGCCTGCCTGAAATCACAAAACTAGTTAGCAGAAGCAGGAATTGAACAGAAATTCCTAACTGCTGGTCCACTGCCTTCAGCAGGTACTTTCCAAGGTTTGCCATGAGGTCAATGCCCATATTTCCAGTAGACACATCTCATGTGAACTGGGAATGCTTATGAAGTCCAGTTATGTTGGTAGCTCTAGGTTCTCTGTGGAGATATTCTCAGCAAAGCCAGCCATCTTGGTGTCTCTCTCCCTTTCTTACTCTTTCTCTGTCTCTCAACTGAGCTTTTTTTCTGAACCAAAAAAGAAGTTGTAGTATATTTATGATAGAATACTATTCATCCATAAAAAATGAGGACATTCTACCATTTACAAGATGGATGGACCTTAAAGGCATTATGCTAAGTGAAATTGGCCAGAGAAAAACAGATACTGTATGATCTCACTTATATGTAGAATCTTACACAAACAAACAAAAGGATCAGTCTTGCGGTTACCAGAGGTAGAAAGGGGGTGGGGGAGACATAAATTGGAGGAAGATGGTCAAAAGATACAAACTTGCAGTTATCTTATACTAGAGGCCCAGTGCACAAAAATTTGTGCACTCATGGGGGGTAGGGGTCCCTCAGTCCTGCCTGTGCCCTCTCATAGTCTGGGAACCCTCAGGGGATGTCCACCTTCTGGTTTAGGCCCACTCCCCAGGGGATCAGGCCTAAGCTGGCAGTCAGACATCCCTCTGGCAGCCTGGGAGCCCTCAGGAGATGTCCACTTGCCAGCGGGGAGCAGACCTAAGCTGCAGTTGGACATCCTTAGTGCTGCTGAGGAGGCAGGAGAGGCTCCTGCCACCACCGCTGTGTTGGCAGCCTTCAGCCTGGCTTGTGGCCGAGCAAAGCTCCCCCTGTGGGAGTGCACTGACCACCAGGGGCAGCTCCTGCATTGAGCGTCTGCCCCCTGGTGGTCAGTGTGTGTCATAGTGACTAGTCATTCCCAGTCGTTCTACTGTTAAGGTCAATTAGCATTTTACCCTTTTATTATATAGGATAGAGGCCTGGTGCACAGGTGGGGGTCGGCTGGTTTGCCCTGAAGGGTGTTCTGGATCAGGATTGGGGTTCCACTGGGGTGCCTGGCCAGCCTGGGTAAGGGGCTGATGGCTGTTTGCAAGCTGGCTAAGCTCCCTAGCGAGGACTCTCACCCCATGGGGATGAGGTCAGCCTGGGTGAGGGGCTAAGGGCCATTTTCAGGCTGCCCATGGCCACTTCAGGGTGGGGGGGGGTTCCACTGGGGTGCCTGGCCAGCCTGGGTGAGGGGCCAATGGCCATTTTTAGGTTGGCCATGCCCTCCCAGTGACCCAAGCTCCCAGCCTATTCTTTTTTTCTTTTCTTTTGTTTTTTTTTTCAGTGGGCTGGCTGGAAGTAGGTATCTGGAATTTATTTATCTTCTATATTGAAACTTTGTAGCCTTGAGT
The DNA here is from genome assembly GCA_004026665.1 of Murina feae. Taxonomy (NCBI): domain Eukaryota; kingdom Metazoa; phylum Chordata; class Mammalia; order Chiroptera; family Vespertilionidae; genus Murina; species Murina feae. The sequence goes on from PVJC01000164.1 coordinate 110,522, forward strand.
GGAGCCCAGGGCAGGCCAGGACAGGCCAGGACAAGCAGGAAGCTTGGCTTCCTCCATCGCCGGGGGCAACCTAAGGCTCCTGCTTGCTCCAGCTCTGTGGTCACCGCCATCTTAGTTGGGTTAATTTGCATACTTGCCCCCATTGGCTTGTGGGTGTGGCTTGTGGGTGTGGTGGAGCAACAGAGTGATGGTTAATTTGCATATTTTTCTTTTATTAGTGTAGATAATAAAGAGCTCATATGCAAATGCTCATCACGCCCTCATTCCCTCATGCATTATGGCTCAGACACTCAACACTGGGGAGAGAGGAATGGGGACCAGCCAGGCACAAATGAGCTCATGAGACAGGAATGGGGACCAGCCAGGCTGCAATCCAAGAGAGGGACAAGCTGCCCACTCCGTGGTCCCAGATGCTTGCAGCCGGCCAGAAGGAGGGAAGCCTGGGTCCCAGGTGAGGGGCAATCAGGCAGGCAGGCAGATGTAGTTAGGGGCAATCAGGCAGGCAGAGGGGTTAAAGGTGATCAGGCAGGCAGGCAAGCTGTTAGGAGCCATCAGTTCCAGATTGCAAGAAGCACTTGGACATCCCCCAAGGGATCCTGGATTAGAGAGAATGCAGGCTGGGCTGAGGGACCTACCCACCCACAGTGCATGAATTTTGTGTACCAGGCCTCTAGTAAGATAAGTAAGTACCAGGGATATAACATACAATATGATAACTACTGCTATAGGAAAATTACTAAAAGAGTAAATCCTGTGAGTTCTCATCATAAGAAGAAATTTTTTCCTTTTTTCTTTTTTTTAATTGTATCTGTATGAGAAGATGCATGTTAACAGAGCCTATTATGGTAATCATTTTACTATGTACTTAAATCAAATCAGCATGCTGTACACCTTAAACTTATACAGCGATATCTATATACAGTGATATATATATGTATATACAGTGATATGTTCTAAAAATGTATACATACTTTAATGGCTGATAGCTCAATATTGAAAATGAAATTTATAATTATTCAAAGTGTGTGTATACATTTTTGGGGACACCTTATGTGTATGTGTGTGTGTGTGTGTGTGTGTAAATTATTTCTCAATAAAACTAGAGGAAAAGCACATTTTCCACCAAACTACCACACTCTGCACAAAGTCTCTCCTGAAAGTTGCAAACCTGTGCTTGTAGCCTAACTTCTGGGTAAAATTTAGACCTGCCTAAAAAGGGGGCCAAGACAAGCTTGCCAAACCCTCTAGACTTCAAGTTCCCTGTAGGACCTCCGCCAGCCAGGGGTAATGAGAAGTTGGAAGGACTCCCTGAGCTCAGACCCATTAAAAGTGCTTCCGTGGACACTAATGGAGTTGCGCACGCTAAGGGGAAAGATCAGATGAATGCCTCAAGCTTCCATCTGCAATCCTAGAAAAGTGGTCTGACGAGGAGCCCAGTTACATATGACAGAAAGCGCAGCGTCCTCTAGAGTCCAGAACTAAAGGCTGTTCCCCTTTAGGGCGCCTCCACCCGCACACCCTGGACAATCCACTACAAGCCTAAAATGGTATATGTTGAGGGTGATTAAGCACTAAATGTTCACCAGGACAGAGATCTAAGTGGCTCTAGCCATCATAGGATTAGGATCCTTGCAGCAAACTGCCATGTCAGGCCCACTTCTTGCTATAGCCCCTCTGATGGGTTGACGCTGGATGTCAGTGACACAGGAGAAGGCAGTCAGTTCATTCTGACTTCCTATCATGATAGTCCTCCAGGTCTTGGCAAGATCCTTACCTTCCTGTGAGGTCGTGGCAACAACAATAGAACAGCATGGGACTTCCTGAGACATCTTTGCTGAAAGAATGATGGCACTCCAGGGATGGAAGTTGCTGCATCAAGGCAGGTGAAGGGCAAGAGGAGATGAGGGCTGGCTCCTAGAGGTAGCATGGCTCATGGCCCATGGGTTGGCAGCAAGAACAAGCCTGAAAAACTGGTTTCAGGTCACCATTTCTAACTGGTCCTCCGTGTGCAGAACCCAAGTCTCCTCATTGTACATTTCTGATAATGTTGTTGAGGTCAACTAGGATATTTGGTCATGAAAATACTTTGTAATTAGTGAAGACTTGTCCAGGTACGAGATAGTGTTACTCTCCCCCAGCATCCCCTTACTCCAGCATGCTGCGCTGCCAGAATGCCAGCCCCTTGCAAGGTAGCCACCTGGCCAGAAAGCAGGGCAAAATGCCTCCGTCCTGTTTGCACCTAAAATGTACTGATAGCAAACCCTTGTTAAAGTCTATACATCATCAGGATCAACTCTAATTGTTTGAAGATCTGGCCTCAAATATTAACTTTAATTTCTTAAATTTGTAGAGTAACAAATTCTCCTATGTTTTAGATAGGTGGTTTACGTGAATTTGTTTTTAGGAATGCTAGACTTTAAGTGTCCTTTTGCATCCTACCTGCTCTCCCTAATTTTGGAAGACATCCACTGAGTCTGCTGGTCACATGTGTCTCTCTGCCATTCAATTTGCTGTGGAACCCGGCCTGTCACGGGAGGTCTCCGGACACGCTGATGAGAGCTGACAGTTTCCCTGCTGGATGCTGCCTTGGGACTCCCAGGGCGCTCCTGCCATAGCTTCTGAACTAAATGGTACAGACCCAGGGGCCTTGGATGCGGTGCTTTCTTTGTTCCTCTGAGATGCTCTCCTGCTTTTGTTCTGTTTGTCCATGTCCATTACGACTGGCCCAGGTCACTGTGTCCTTGATGACGTCCTTAGAGAAGCAGGGATATGGAATTAATGTTTTGTTCCACACCCAGAGTAACAGTAAATGAAGAGGATACATGCCTTCTACACCAGTGATAGGGACATTTTGGCTTCTTTTCTCTGGGCCAACTCAAAGGAAACTCAAATTCTAAATCCAATCGTTTATCCCTATTCCCACTTGTTTGCCCCAGAAAGCCTCAGACAAAGGCTTTTGGGGAAAACTAGAATCCTGGGACATTGAAAAATTTTTTTCAAGGCCACATGGTTAGTAAGTAGCCTGACCAGGATCCAGGAGCAATAAAGGAAGAGCAGGGTTCATTTAGCATTGAAACCAAGCAAAACACAGGGCCAGCGTGCATGGCAAGGGGGAGACCTGCTTAAGAAACAGTACCTTGAAGATGATTCCATATCAATACATACAGAGTTCTTTAGCTAATTATTCCCTTTCTGGGTGTGTTACAATTTATTTTCAACCATTAACATCAAAACCACCATAGTGTTATACCTGGCTATAATTTGCTGTGTGTGTATACGTGTGTGCGTGGATAGTCAACAGTTAAATAATCTTTATCTCTGGGTAGATACATGTATGTATTTGTGTGAGGATATTTATTCATATAATTAAGCTCACATAAGTAGTAAATACTCTTATTTGTTTGCTGGTATTGCTTTTAGTTTTTAATAATGAATCCCTTGTTCATTTATCCCTTGTCTCAGAATAAAAATTTGTCCACATTTCAAATATTCTTTCAATCAATTGCTTTAATATAAAATTTCAGTGAACTTTAAAGTTACTTCCACAAACACAGATACAGACACACATGCACACACAGATCCCTCCCACATACACACAGACACACGCACCCATACACATATGGACACAGACACACATGAACACACACTTGCACACACAGACACACACAGAGGCATAGACAGACATAGGCACACACAAACACTGACACACAGACAGACAGACATAGACACATACAAATACAGACACAGACCACACACGTGTACACACAGAAGTACCTGCATACGTGCATAAACACATACACAGAGACACACATATACACACACATGCACATGCACACTGAGCTTGGCATTTGGTTTTTGGTCTTCCATGTTTATCTAGTTCCTCTCTCCCACTATCCCTGTAGAACAAGAGTATCAGCAGTTTTTTTTAGTGGGATGTAGTGGTCATATTGTATTTTCTGTATTTGTGCACAATTATTTCAAACAGTGTTCTAATTCTTTTGGGGGGAAGGGTTGAATCCCATTTGGACATGCTAAGTTGAAGATGTCCATTAGAGAGCCAAGATGAGATATCAAGCATACATTTTCCACCCCTCAGTCCAAACTTGGATTCCTAGTTCTATCTCACACTCCTGATTATGTCGGGCCCCTACTCTGAGAAATATATCATTGGTCAAAATTCCTCTTTAATATAGCACCCATGATTAAACATAGTATTCCAGATGATGCTTGACCTGCCAGAAGGACCCTTACTTGTTATGTAATTCTTAGAGACTACAGAGATTACTGGTGCCCAGCTCTTAGCCCCCTGAGCCTTGCCATTTTAGTGCATGCCAACCTGACCTCTTACCACCAGGACCTGGACATCTTTCCCAAGGGCTCTCTCTGGCCCCCAGCGCCCCCTTGAATTGTACCCAGTCATGAGTGCCAATGAATGAACATGCCCCAGGGGGTTGAAGTGGCAATGCCACAGCTCTCACCCCTCAGCTGGGGTGACCCTGAGATGCATGATTTCTTCCCTTCTCAGTCCCCAGCAGCATCAAGCTCCTGCCCTCCACATGGCCACAGGCTTAGTACTCACCTTCATTGGCTCCCCTACCCCTGCAGGAAGAGGTGTTGTGGGGTCATGTCCCAAATTAATAATTGCACTGGAATCCTTATCTTGGATTATGCTTCTGGGGGTCCCCAAACTAAGATAGAGCCCAATACTGCATCAGCTTCCTTATCAGTTACATTGTGCTGTTGCTTTATCCTGATTTTCCGGTCAGATGAACCTCCAACCTTTTTTCTTTCATGTCAGCTGCTGCCAAGCCATAGTTACCTAATGCCGTGCCTTTGCTATTGACATTTTTAATCTAAAGTCAGATTTTATATTCATTCCTGTTAGCCTCATGGTTTATTTCCATATTCCTACCTAACAGAATAACTTTGAATATTGATTTGTTCTTTTGCTATGTTAACTATTCCTTCCAGACATGAGTCATATTTGTAAATCTGATAAACATGTCTTTTATGCCTTCATTCACTTCCTTTAGAAAAATGTTGAACAAGGTAGGGTTAGGAACAGAATTCTAAATGAAATGCCTTTTTTGAATCAATAATCAAGATATTTTTTGCAAGAATTCTTATTCATAGTAGCTCAAACTAAGTGCATGAGTTGAACCCAGAATTTACAAATTTGCCCATAAGAATGTCAGGCAAGATCAGATCAGTTGCTTCATTAGAATCAAGATGACCCTCAAAGACTTCATCCTTGTGATACACAAGCAAATATGCCTGTCAGAAAGGAAAGGTGGTTAGTTTGGCGTGCTTTTCACAAATCGTGTGAACCACTGAGAACATCTGGATTCACTTCTAACAGCCCCCACTCTTCCTTTTAATAATCCTTTCTGGAATTTTACCAGGGAGCTATTTTACCACGTCAGGCAGAGGGCGGTTCACATGAAAGGTTTCTAGAATCTACCCTTTCTTTTTATCTGAAAATGAGGACTTTTACCAATGCCTATTGTCATATCCTCACTCCCTAATTCCTTAACAGAAAATAGCACCAAGGTCATTTTGGCGAGTTCTTTTTGGAGCCTGGCAAGCATTTCTCTGGAGACATCAATCCATTTCAGCTCGTTTCTGCTCCCAGGTCCTTCACCGTCTCTTGCTAAGTCCCCCTTCCCCCACTAGCAAGACTGTTCTTGCTGGAGAATCTGGATGGGCCCCATGGCCCTGTAATCCCTCATCAACCTTCTCAAATCCAGACCCTCCTTTCCTCTTTAAAGTTCTTACACCAAATACATGGTTTAGAGATTCTGATATTCTGTGCAGCCTTTGGCTCCTTGGACTCGGCCTGCACCCCACCCCACCGCACCCCAGGACTTCCCAACACCTGAGCAGTCTGCAGGGTTTTGCTTTTCATTTAGCCTCTCATTCTCTTTTCATTTTCACAGGATCATTCACAGTCAATAATCCAACTCATCTGTACTCTCTCCTATTTCTTTTACAACTTACCTTGGGATCAAACCCATTTTTCCTCTAAAGTGCTTGGGAGAGGTGGGCGTCTCCTCTTGTCTTTGCTCTCACTCACCCACCCCCAGATTTCCTTGGGAATGCTCCTTAGTTCTGCTAGACCTGGAAGAAGGTTTCTGGCTGCTTCTGTAGACTGCAGTCACCTGAGGGCAGGGCTGGCCCATCCGGTGTGTGCCCAGACAATGCCTTGTTCTTCTAGTCCAATCTCCCCATGGTTGTGGAAAGACATTGGATAACTGGATACCTTCTTCTTGCTCTAGGATTAAGCTATTGCTGTGAGCCTAGGACCCGTGTGTTCAGGGAAAGGGCTGGGATGCCACTGGGTGCTGGGGAGCAAGAATCTGATTTCCTGGCACAAGTTCCCTCATTTCCAAGCAGCCCAACCTTCCTCCTCAGGAATCAAGCTGGCACAGATGTCTGCATCAGATGGCTTTCTGCTGAGGAGCTCAGGAGGAGAGGGAGCCTGCCTCCAACCTTCAGAGCATCCACAGCCCAGGGAGCCACTGCTCACAGCTGCCCCCCTGCTGAATGGGGCTCTAACAGACTCGTGCTGCAGACAGCTCAGTGGGAATTGGACTGTGGAAGAAGAAGGGGGACCTGGGGGGAGGAGGGGAGAGAGAGGGAAGGAGCAGGGAGGGAGGAGGAACTAGTCAAGACTCCTGACTCTACCCCCAATCCCTTTGCAAAGTCATTATCAACATTGATTTTAATAAGTGAAAGATTTACCTAGGTCGAACATTGTTTTTAACTGGCAGCAATTAATTAATTAACCATCACTAGCCTGGACATCATAATGGGATGATATTTTGATGCTAACACATTATTGAAAAGGACAAGCAAGCCATGCCCCCCCCACCTCAAGTAATCAATTAATCTGCCCCAAATGAAGACTCAGAGCACTGCCTAGGCTCACAGGCACCTCAATAGCTTCCTTCGCCAGACCCCAAGTACCTGCTTAGGACTCTGTTTGCCCTGGCAAGCCATTTGAGGCAAGCCAGTCAAGGCTAAATCAGTATTAAAAAAATACAATAATTAAGTTTAAGAAATCTCTGAAACATGGTCTTCATAATTAATAAATGAAAAATGTTCCTGCAGCTAATCAATAAAGTTGTTAGAGAGAATTGATCAGAGGGGGAGCTCTTTTTGTGGGTACAATTTTTCACCTATTCAGAACAAAAGACTCCCTAGAGTGCTATCAACATGATAGACACTTAAGAGTCTGACCCAAAAGGAAAAAAAGATAGGAAGACAATTAATTAAAAATCTCCAAGAGTGATATCTACTTCTATCCTGTGGGCAGAGAGCTGGGTCAGGCATGGAGGTGGCTGATGCGGAGCTTCAGGAGATTAGGGAAGCTGAGGTGCCCAGGTACATCCTGCACCCTGAGGCTGTGTCCTGGCCATGCTGAAGGAGAAACACAGGAGTGGCCTGTGATGACCTGTGTCATCCAAGTCTATGGAGCATGACAGCCTCATTGTCACAGGTGTGGTGCATGAAATGAACAAAAATGTGCCAGAACGGAACAGCACATTGCAAAGGTATCCATCATGTTCCGGAGCAAGAACCCTGACTGTGTTACTGGATCCCAAATGGGACGGCTCCTTAGAATTACTTGCACAGATTCTAGGACCTGTGCACACCTTCTAAATCAGAACCTGTGAGTTCGGAGCCTGGGAATCTGTGTTTTAAAATGTGCCACAGGGATTTGACCCTGGTTCACATCAGGCTGATGTTATCACTGGTTTTATCCATTTCTCTGTCTCCGGGTATAAATCCAGTCACTGACCAGTAAATAGTGTTCCCCCCCTTTATCTTTTGTTGGACAAGCCATATTACAAAATTTTTATTGAGCACTTATTATGTACTAAGCGTTGTACTGAGCACCAAAAGTTCATTTAGTCAATTAATCCCATGAAAGAGGCAAGATGATTATTATCATTTTACAGATGAGTCAACTGAGACCTAGAAAGGGGACGTAAGTGACTAAAATTCACACACCTTGTAAGAGGCTTTCAGGTTTTGTAGTTAAGCTTTTCTGTTTCAAAGGCATGTGTTCTCACCACTAGGATGCACTGCTCCAAGTAAGTATTGGGCGTCTGGGTAGACACAGGGCTGGCAGCTCTGAATATGCAAAATTTGAATGAAAGAATTCAGATCCATGAAGCTGTAGCTCATGGATTAAATGGATTACAGTAATATTTTGTCCCTCTTTTTGGAATATCAACTACCACTCTTAATCAAGCTAAAAAATAATGAAGGTGGGAGAGAAGTAAGATCAGAGGACAGCTATAATTTTCCCAAAGCATTTTCAGCCAATGAGCTTGCTTTCATTAAAGTAACTATAATATAACTAATGGATGGTTGTACATAAAGATTCTTGGACAACTGGGCATGTGTTAAAAATGCAGGAACTCAAAGCCACACTAGATCTGCTGAAATAGCCAGGCGATTTGCATTTTTAACAAGGTACCATGTTGTTCTGCTATCTGGCTAAGTGTGAAAACCACTGATGTAGCACTTTCCCCATTAGCCCCATATCCCATTCCCAAAGAGATGTTGGTTGATGGAGTAATAGGAATTATTAAACAGGGAGTATTCTAGTCATTTATTGCTGTGTAACTATCACCCCAAAACTTAGTGGCTTAAAACCACTAAATGTCTAAAAACAAACATGTATTTAGCCCACCACCCTGCAATTTGAGCGGAGCTTAGCAGGAAAGGCCCATTTCTCTCCATGTAGCATCAATTGGGGCTGCAGTGGAGTGGGGCTAAAGGATCCACTTTTGGGAGGGCCAGCTCACATGGCTGATGAATTGGTACTGGCTGTCAACTGGGACCTCAACTGGGGCTGAGCCAGGGACTTTGGTTCCTCTTCATGTGGGCTTCACTACAGGCTGCTTGGGCTTCCTCACAGCATGGTGGCAGGATTCTAAGAATATGAGTTCCAAGTGACAGAAGGAGAAGCTGCCAGTTTCTTAAAGCCCTGGGCTGGAAAACTGCTATAGCCTCAGTTCTGCCATAATCTATTGGTCAGTCAATCACAGGGCCCAGATTCAAGGAGAAGGAATGTAGACTCCCTCTTAATGGGAGGAGTGTTAAAGAACTGGGAGGCCATGTTTTTTATTGAATTTATTGGGGTGACTTTGGTTAATAAAATTATATAGGTTTCAGGGGTATAATTCTATAATATATTATCTACATATTGTATCGTGTGTGCACCACCTCAAGTCAAGTGTCCTTCCATCACCATTTATCTCCCCTTTACCCTCTTCTACCTCCCCCCAACCCCCTTTCCCTCTTATAATCACTATACTGTTGTCTGTGTCTATGAAGTTGTTTTTTCTTTGCCTAATCCTTCACCTTTTCCCCCCAACCTCTAGCCCCCTCCCCCCCGACAGTTGTCAGTCTCTTCTTTGTATCTATAAGTCTGTTTCTATTTTCTTTGTTAGTTTATTTTGTTCACTAGATTCCACATATAAGTTAAATCATATGGTACTTGTCTTTCCCTGACTGGCTTAAATCACTAGTCAAGATACCTGCCTTGAACCCTCCTTTGCAATTCATTTTGCCATATTGGAGGATTCCTTTTACCTTCCCAGTCTTAGGTTCATTGCATAAAAGCTGAAGAGGTTGAGTGATATTGCTAAGGACTTCTGATTTTATGTCTCCACATTAGCATTAGGAGACATAGAGCATGTGGATGCAAGGAAACTCCTCTGTAAGACTTGCCTTTGTTCTTCAGTGGTTAGTACTGTATTAAGATTCTGTCCCACTATCTGAAATCCATGTCCTTGTGGGGCTTATTTAACTTGGCTTCAGTTCTAGGTCAATTTCAGAAATCTCCCTGAGTCCCTAAGGGGGCTAAGGAGGTTAATGCAACTTATTGGGATACAGGCCTAGTTACACTGCCATCCCCCGCACCCCCTTCAGGCCTGCCCAGCATGAGGACACAATCACATAATAACTTGCTCAGAATTGAAAGATCATTTTCCCCCCAGAAGAATTTGAGGAAGTGGGGAGAAAGAATAGCTGCTTTGGTGATACTGTCGTTTCTTCTCTATGATTTGATCAAGAGTGCATCAAAAGTCCCCATGTGAAGGAAGGGTGAGGAAGAAGGATTGGAGGGACTTGGCCATTGCATCTTGTTTCCTCATTCCAGCAGATGAGAAAGATGCTGCTACTTCTGCCTCACAGGACTAAAGAGGTCAGGGAGACCAGAGAGTGCCTGACACACAAGATGAGGGACTCTTGCCACAACCTCATGTAGGTGTGTGAAGTGATGGGTGAGAATGAAGCACCTCCTGTAGCACCAAGAACAAGTGGATCAACTTGGAAATGGGATCCCCAAATCCACTTGACTAGTTCTATGCATAAGTATGATAAAAGCATCATCATTTTCATTTTTTAATGGATGTTTGCTGTGCACCTCTCCAGAGTGGTGGACAGGGCCACATGAAGGGAAAGCAATGGAGAAGTGTTGACCTTGTTTATTGAGGTATTTCTGAGTGTCTTAGAGGAATTACATACCGAGGAGAAGTCAGACAGACACTTCAGAAAGGAGACATTGACCCAATCAACTTGGTTTTTAATATTTCTCTTCACTTCTCATTTGAACATATGATTGTATCATTTGCAAGCTCAACTTTCTTTATGTACTAGGTACATTCCAAAGAAGTTTTAAGTAGAAATATTTTTCTGAATAGACTTTATTTTAGATGTAGAAGTGGTTGTTCAGAGGACCCTTGAAATAAATTATATTCCTAATGATCTGGATTCTCAATGCATATTTTCTTCTTCCATGCTTTTATCTGTAAAAAAAAATTAGGATAATCTCTGATATTATTTTCAGTTCTAATATTCCATGAGTCTACAAACTTTTTAAAACCCCAAATTCAATAAACCAAAGAGACATTATTCCTAGGCTTGAGAATGTAACTATGGTTGTACAATGGTCCTTTTGAGCACAGAACTGTAAATCTTTCTTAAAATAATATAAGAGGTTAGAGGTTCCTCAACATTTAGGAAGATTGCATTCTATTGCATTTTCAATGAAAAGTTATGATTCTCTTGGTCAGACTCCTTTAGTTAGCTTGAGTTGGCAGGTACCTAACTCATCCTGGTTTATACCAAAAAAAAAAAAAAAATAGTGTGAGACTGTGAGGGAAATTAAGTGGTTACATGACAAAAAGTTCAAGAGATGAATCTTCAAGAGCCAGCTGATCCAGGGTTTCCCATGAAGTCATCAGGACAGTGCCTCTGAGTTGTGAGAAGAGGCTATTGTCCTCCTTGTTGACTTTATTCTCAGCAGGCTTTCTCTACATAGTGGCTAAGGCAGCCATTGGCAGAGGCAGCCTTATATACCAGCACGAGCTGAAAGAATTCTACGGAAATTTGTGGGATTTGACTAGAACAATGTGCCCAATCCTGAGCAATCACTTGGTTGATTGGTTGGGCCTGAGTCACATGACTGAGGGTGGGGTTAACCCCATTCTGAACAACTGGGACAAAAAGGAAATTGGAGTGCTGTTACCAAAAGGAAAGAAAAAAAATGTCAGGTAGGTAAAAAGCTACCTCTTTGCTCAATAAAAATACACATGTTTTTTTACTTGTTTCCTAGGGCTGCCATAACAAATGTCCACAAACTTGGTGGCTAAAAACAGCCGAAATTTCTCTCATAGTTCTGGAGGCCAAAAATTTGAAATCAAGGTGCAGGGCAGCACTCCTCCGAAGGCTCTTTGGGAGCAGCCTTTCTTGCCTCTTCTAGCTCTTCTGGCCCCTGGCAATCGCTGGCTTGTGGCAACATGACTCAGATCTCTGCCTCCCTCCATCTTCACATGGCCTCTTCTCTTCTCTCTCCGTGTGTCCTCTCCTCTTCTAATAAGATGCCAGTCATTGAATTTAGGATTTATTTTTCCCTTAAAATCCTTAACTAATCTTATATCTGCAAAGACCTTATTTCCAAATAAGACCACATTCTGGGTGGACATGAATTGATGGGGGAGGAAGGAGGAATACTATTGAATACAGCATACCCCATACACATAAAATTTGGCTACATTTTCAGGAGGTTCATGAAATCATTCTGTCCCATCAGTGGATCATTGAAAAGGAATATGGACCACAGATTAAGATGCCTAGATTAGGGTTTCTCAACTTCAGCATATTGACCTTTGGGGCCAAATAATTCTTTGTTTGGAAGATAATAATAAGAATGTCTTTAGACATTCTTAATAATAGAATGTCATAATAATAAGAATGTCATAATAATAAGAATGTCTTTAGACATTGTCCATAAAACATGTTGCCTTATGAGGCTTCTCTGGAATATGTACCCAGGATTGCTGGGTCACCAAAATGGCTGTCTGTCCTGAGAGCACCTAAGATTTAAGTATAAGACAATGGTTCTCAACTGGGGTTGATGTCTAAAGACATTCTTATTAGTATGACTGGGGAGGGCATGTGATTGGCATTTTATGGGCAGAGGCCAAGGATACTGTGTATCTTACAATGTATAAGACAGCTTCCAATGCTCAACATAGTGCTGTTCATGGCAACTGGCACTAGGGACACAATCTAGGTGCCCATCACTGTGGGGAATTAGTAAAGGAAGTGTGGTTTAAATTGAACTTCTGCCCTACAAACTCCTTCTCTTCAGACCCAACAGGCCTCTCCGATATTAACCATGTCCCTAGGCAAAGACTTCACAATGCCTCAGGCTTCACTTCAGCATTTTGAAGTATAAGTTCCCCAGTCACCTTCATTCAGATTCTTGCATTGTTCACAAGCTCCTTCTGAGGGAAGAGGCCGTGTTCAATTCATCTCTGTTTGCCTCCAGAACTTGCTGGATGCTTTGTACTCAAGCATCATTCAATACATGCTACATTTATTAAATATGTAATACTATTACCTGGAATTTATTTGTTAACTCTACATAAGATGTATTGAGATTACTTGAGATAAAAATAAATGTTTGATTCTTTAGAAAATAATCTATTTTTAGAAAGTAAATATAATTTAACTCAGTTGCCCTGCATAAATAGGAAATCTGATTATTTGATCTTACTTTTCCTTTTTAAAATTTAATTCACAAAGAGATTACCAATTATGGATGACCCCACAGCTTAATAACATATCTGTTAATGTTCTAAGGGAAAAAACTCAGTGAATTAAATTAAGTATTAATGGGGTTTGAATTGATTTGAGCAACTGAAACAAATACCTATCATACCCTGATGTGATCTAGTTATATGTATTTTTATTGCTAAGACTGACTTTGAGTTTGGCAATAACGAGACACCCTGTCCTTGAATCTTTAGAGTCCATTTTCCTTGAGTCGTGTAATGGTTCTGGATGCTTTGTGAAGTGTAAATAATAATAAACATAATAACCAAAGTATTAGGTAGGGTTGATTCCTCTAATTCATTCACTTATTCGTTCCTTCTTCTGTTCATCCCCTGGAAAGCATCCACGGAGCACCCGCTGTGTCAGGCATTGTTCTAGGTCCGAGGGATTTAGAGACAAACTAGAAACAGTGCCCTGTCCTCAAGGAGCTGCCAGAACCGTAAGGAGTGGCAGGCATGTAGACAAATTGGGTAACACAATGTCACTGTGTGGTGCACTAGTAACCGATACTTCTGACCCTTCCTTCCTCAACGCAACAATTCCGCACCCCGCCACCTGCCAGAGTCAGTTAGTGGTCAGTGGGATATGGCAGGGTGATGGCAGCAGTATTTTATTAAGTCCTCATCTGTCCCAGGTGCTTTTCTGAGAACTTGACTCATTTAATTAATTCTCACCAAAAACTTTCTGAGGTAGGGGGTATTATTATACCCACTTCACAAACAGGGAAATCTAGGCCCAAGCTTGTGGTATCCTAAGTGTGAAAAACAGCTTCCATTGGGAGGCGCAAATGTGGACCTTCCAACTGGCACCTGACTTGTTCATTTTTGTGCACACGGCACCTAACACCATGTATTAGGTGATCAGTAATCCCCACTGGATGATGCTGTCCAATTAGATCTCCTCTCAATGGTGGGGCTTTAGGGAGAGGAGATCTGCCCTCAACAGCAGGAATGCAAAGATTTTAAACAGCACCACAAATGAGCCAAGTATAATGCTAATAAACTCATCTCAAATTCACCATGTACTAGGCATGGTTCTACGTGCTTTACATGTATTCATTTATTCTTTACAATAACGCATGAAGGTCGGTACCATACAGTCTATCCTACAGGTGAGGAAATTGAGGTATAGAGTGGTGAGGTGACTTGCCCAAGGCCACACAACTAGAAGGTGCAGAGGTAGAAAGGGACTCTAAGCTGTCTGACCTTCAACCCACACATTGTCTGGTGGGTCCCCAGAATACAAGTTCTGAACACAAAAGGTAACCCCAGCAGAGAGGCAAGGAGCTGACCTCATAAATGATTGATCTTGGCATTTGACAGGGAGGACCAGAGACCTTACACAGTGATGCAGCTTAGGGACCCATACAACCCATGGGGTTGAACTGGGCTGTGGCTGAGGGGTTGGGGAGTGGGGCCACTGCAGGAGGAGCAGAAAAGCCAGCCAATGCCACAGTGGACAGGAAGCACAGCATCACTTTAGCCAGACCTTTTTGCTGAGAACTGCAAATGTCACCCTCGCCCAGCCCCAGTGTTACTAGCTTTTGAAACATAAATCTGCGAAGTACAGAAAATAGGATTTCTGGGTGTGGGGGGAAAATCCAAGGTCATGCTTCCCATTTCTTAGTTTCCAGCTCCACCCAACCCAGAGGATGCCCTGTGGCCTCCTGGAGTCAAGGCCAAGCCTCCAAAGCAGCCCATGTCCTCCTGTCAGTGACAGCCTGGCGGACTGGAAGGAACTGGCTTAATAAATGTTTTTACTTTGGCATTTGGAGGAGGGCAAACCCAGCCAGGCCTCAGAGCCCTCCGAAGTGCGGTGGGGCCTGCTGACGCGTCCCTGCCCTTTCCAAGGTGTTCTCATGACAGCTGCTACTTGGGGGCCTCCGGCTGGAGCAACTGCTGAGCAAGGTGGTGACCTTCTAAATTCAGAGCAGTTAATGAACCTGGCCGGCCGGGAACCCCGGAGGTTGCACCGTCCGTGGTGGCTTCTGCCAAATTCCTCTTGTTATTTTTGATTCCCTTCCTCCTCCTCCTCCTTCCCATTATGCCTGACATTTCTAAGGCCAAGTTTCGTTACAAGCAATTAGCCTGTGTCAGGGATCTGGGGAGATGCGCTGCTTGCCAAGACACAGGCCGAGGTAGAAAGCGCCTAAGTGAGAAGGGCTGCCTGCAAGCTGGCTGCTGGGGGTCCCTGGCGGTGTTGCACAGGCCGCTGGCAGTGGGACCTGAAGCTCTGCGGTGAGCAGAGGCTATGGAAATGGCCCCGTGCAGCCCAAATGGGAATCTGCACACCGCTCCCAGGGCTCTGCCTGCTTCTGATCTAGAAATTCACCCTCCCCACACGAGCTTCCCTAGATGTGCTCAGAGGCCAGAGTTCATGACCTTTTTCAATCTTTGAAAAAGTAAGTCATGCATTTATCTACAAAAAGTTATACAACAAAATACATGATACACACACACACACACACACACACTTCCTCCATCCCAAGAATGTTATGTGTGTGTGTGCATGAGTGTGTGTGTGTGTTGCCTGGAATTATTTATGCACTCACTGTGGTTGTCTAGACGCTCAGTTATCAATTTTGTGTGCTGACTAAGAAAAACTAGAAACAAAATACTCTTGAATCAATGCATTTCGTGGGGTAGACAGCGTCTCTCACATGGAGAGCTCTGTGGAAGCCACGGGGAGGAGAAACGGGTGCCGAGTCGCTGGCTAGTCAGCCCTGACTTCCCACCTCAGCCTCCGTGCTTCCTGGGCCTCCCATAGGCCTTGTCTGCAGGTGTCCCAGAAGGATGTCCCACCATTCAAACCCAGACAGTGAGTTTAAAACCCAACCATTGAAATCTCAGGTTTAAAACTCAGCCATTCAACCCCAACCGTTGTTTTCAACACTCTCATTTCTTCTGGTTCGGAACAGTGAAACAGCTTACGGAATCAGTGTGTGCTCCTGAGAGAGTCTGGGGCTCACCTACCCACCCAGGCCATATCCAGGAAGACTTCAGTGGTGGCTCCTGAGATGGTTTCCATCATTGGTATGGTGATGGGCGGAAGTCTCAAGACAATGAGGAAACTGAGGCCCAGAGCAGCAGGTGAGCTGCCTAAGGAAGGTCGCACAAGCCTGGGGTGGATGCCATGACCAGAGCTCAGGTCTCAACTCCTACCAGGGCTCCTCCCACTCGGAGAATGGCAGTGACTCCTGCCATTTGCATTCACTCCATGTTCCAGCCACAATCCATGAAGACAATGCCAAGAGAGTCAGCAATAACAGCAAGACCTGGACACCCAGAAATAGTCAGCATTAGTCCCAAAGCAATAGTGCTCATGTGAACACACTTTGCGCTGCTGCTAACTTCACAGACCACAAGGCAGGGGAGTGGAGGCAGGATGGGGGGTGGGGGGGGGAAGAACAAAGAAGAGGGGACAAGTGAAGACTTGGTGGGAGCTGGAGGTGGGCAGATACGCTATAAGCTGCAACTCGACCTCGTAGTGTCATGAAGTTTTTCCTCCCCAGTTGGATGGGGTGAGGGTGTGGGCGCCAACTGTCCTGTCTTGCCTGAGAGTTGGGTGAACTGACCCCAAGCATAGACTCCAACAGGTTGCAACTCTTCCAAGTAGCCTGGCCACCATGACCGACGGCACGGCTGACACCCTCAGAGAGCTTCCTTTCCACTTGCTTCTGGTACTGCTACAAATAACACTGCTTTCCTTTTCGGGGTCTTTTCTAACCTACACGCCGTTCCCCGCGTGGATTGTCTCCCAGGAGTTGCAGGGACAGACTTCTTTAGGAACACTGCCCAAAGCTAGCGCCCCACCTGCCAGCGGCACCTTCCCTGCAAAGCAAAGAAGAAGAAGGCTAGCACGAAGGAATTAGATCTGCTGGATACTGGTAATTATCTGTGAATTGTGGGGGTGAATTGGGGTGGCGGTGGGCATGGCACCCAAGAAATAATAGGTGAAGTCCCAAGGACTGAGCAGGTGGGGGAAAAAAAACCAGGGAAACTCTCTTCCTCCTCCACCCCGCCTGCTAGACAAAACAAAACAGAAATAGGCATCCACCAATGTCACCTTTTGTGCTTAATACGAGTCAGAAAATAGCCATTTTCAGGAAGTGGGGCTAGAACGGATTAGGAAGGGAAGCTGTTCTGTTCTCCCAGACAGTGCCAGCCACACGGTGGTTCTGAGTGTGGTTCCCAGCCCCGCAGCCCCAGCAGCCCTGGGAACTAGTTAGAAACGCAGGTGCTCAGCCAGACCCCAGACCCCTGCACCAGACACTCTGAGGGCGGCCCGGCCCTCCTGGTGATGCAATGTTCACTCAAGTCTGAGAAGCCCTCAACTCTAGCTGCACCCGGTTGCTGCAGAGGGTGGGGGGCATTCAAATGAGGGTGGTTTCTCTTATCTGTTCCCAGCTTTCTTTCAAAACCCTACTCCAGTCTGTCTTCCTCCAAAGACCCCAGGGCCATCAGCCCTGGGAAAGGGCTCCTCTGAAGCCACATGTGCTAACATCTGTGCCTTCCTTCTGTAGTCCTGTCTGTTTTGGGGGCGGTTCCCTAAGCAGGCATGAATTGCCTGGGGCTGGAGCAGCACCCTTGCCCTGGAATTCCCTCTGTACCCCACCCCAGGATCCCATGTGCACCCTGGGAGATTCCAGGTGGTGGGCCCAGAGAGCTTGTCCTCCGAAGGAGATCCCAGCGGCTGCGTGTAACTCAGGGGACAGCCTGGGGGCAGGGAGACCACACGGTTCCCCCCATAGGATTGCCCTGCTGCGCACAGCCAGAGAGCAGGCCTCCCCTTCAGCCCTCCAGGCTATCCCCCACATGGATTAGAGGCTGAACACAAACAGAATACAAAAGACAGAAGACAGGGAGCTTTCCTGGCTGTCAGAGTCTATAAAAGTCTGGGGAGTGACAGCAGGAGCCCTTGCCTGCTGCTGCTGCCCTGAAACCCAGAAAGAATCAATTTCAGACCCAGGGCCAAATAGTGCCCCAGGGGGTGTGCGTGTGACAGGCTCTGACTCCGCCCAGACCCAGGCCCACCCCTGCGGGTCTGGGAGTGGAGGGAGGAGGAAGCGGGTGGAGGGGCACCCTTCAGTTTACAAAGGAAATGAAGATTTTCTATTTTTCTCTCTCCCCCTCCTCCTCCCTCACTGGCTACGACGGCCCTAGTCCTTTTCTAAAACCCTCTTCACTTCTCATCAGGGCCACACGAAGATCCATTATTTTCTTTCTTCCTTCATGGAAGCTAGAATGTGACCCCAGGACAAGGACTGTGCCACCTTGCCCTTGAGATCTCAAGTCCTTTAAAAAAATACATGTTTTCAATAAACGCTTGTAGTTCATTGATAAAGACCATTTAGGGCTCTAGAAACTGCAATCACGCGCCCTTCTGGATTGCAAGGAAGGGGCTGTTTATCAGGGACCAGCCAGTGGGGTGTGCTGTGCGTGCCCGCACACGATGAGATAGCTCAAGACACAATGGTAGTTTTATTTATTTCTTTGCTTATTTATTTTCAGACTATTGTTCATCATTTAAGTTAATGTTTTCCATGTGATGGAAACAGGAAGCTTTTAGGCTAGAGTTACCAGATTTAGCAAATAAAAGCACAGGGCACCAAAAAAGCAAAAGAAATAAACCAGGGCCCCAGTAAATTTGAACTTTCAAATAAACAACAAATGATTCTTTAATATAATTATACGCAAAATATTGCATGGGACATATTCTAAGAGACGATTTGTTGTTTGTCTGAAATTCCATTATGGAGGATCCTTACTTCACCTGCCAACACCAGGGACCACGCCAACAGAGAGGGACGAAGGGACACTGGTACAGGGAAAAGGTAGAAAAACTTTAAAAACATGTTGTACTTTATTATGTTATTTTAAAAAGGAGAACAAAACTGAAAACTGCTTTTCAACACATGTCTTAAAAGCAGAAGTCCGGCTCCTTTTATGTGCATGCAGAGGTAGGTGCCAAGCGGGGGTCTCAGATGGAGTGGTTTTAAATCTCAGAAAGAGCTTAGCTGTTTTTGTAAAAAGGAAAGTTGGCAAGTGATTAGTGCCGATGTGGCCCAGCTGCTCTTTTGTACTCTGAAAGAAACAATTAAAATGGCTGGGACATTAAACTTTAAAGAGCTGGGCTGTTCGTACTGAGAAGCTAATTCTAAAAGGAGCCTGATACCTGGGAGACGGGGACATTTTTCCGGACAGCGTGACTTCTGTCCAGCCGCTGCCATCACCACTCTGCATTCTGAACAATCACTGTAGATAGGTAACTAGATAAGTAGCTGGGTGAGAAAGCTCTGTCTGGCTTGGACGTGAAAATACTCAATGCAAAATAAATAATTGTTCACATTTTAGACTATAAAAGGCACAATTGGAGAAACTGAAATACATCTGGAAAAGACAGAACCAGAGCTAGTTTTTGTGTGTTTTTTTTGTTTTTTATAAATTGTTGAGGCATTGTGATGAACAAATCTCTGTCCTAGAGGAAGCGCCACTTAATTGGGAAGGACAGACCTCAAAGCAAAGGCAGTGCCTTTGGAGGTGGCACTCTGTGTGGGCTCTGTGCTTAGACAAGGGCTCGGACCCACACCTGCCACTTGGGGGTCTCTGAGCATTAGTTTCCGCATTTGTACAATAGGAATAAAGGTGGGATTACCTCATTAGACTCTGAGGACTAGCTCCATATGTGAAGTAAACTACTTAGTACTGTGCCTGCCATTTCCCAAGTGCTTCATAAATAGTAGCTCCTCTTATAAGTTTGACATACCTTTTGGGACCTATAGGAGCACAGGGCAAGGAGACTGTCATTCTACCAGGTTGCAGAGATGGGGGAGCATGGTGGGTGGCTCCCAGAGGCTGGGTCTTAAAGGAGAGTAGGACTTTCTCAAGTAATTGAGGGCATTCCCTTCCTTGGGATGGAGGAAGAGTGGTGTGTGCGGGACAGTGATAGTCATGTGCCTTGGCTGTCACATGACAATGACAGTCTTTGGGGCAGTAGGGGCTCGATTATCATGGGCATCACAAACTATGACAAGTGTTCTAGATGTCTCAGAAAACTCCGGTGGAGTTTAAAGAGGGCAGAGACAATCTGTATTTCTTAGAGTCTCTTTAGTAGTGGGGTGGAAAATGAATGGGAAGTAGGCAAGAGTGAAGGAAGGGAGATGAGTGATTAAGGAGATACTGAGGACTGAACTATGTAGGTGGCCTGTGAGGTGAAGAAGATAATAGTGATGCAAGAGATATTCTGGAAATAGGCTCATCTCAGGTGCAGGGACCACCTGGGGGGTGAGGGGTAAGGGAAAGGAGAGGCTCAGGATAGTTCTCAGGTTTTTGATTTGGGTAACATGGATGAAGGAGCCATTTACCAAATGGAGAACAGGTTTGGGGAGATAGAGATGTGGGTTATGCATTCCATTTTTATTTATTGAGTTTGAGAGACATTCCATGAGACCTCTGCCTAGGAAGTCCAAAGAAATAGGGATCTTGAGCCTGGGGAGACGTCTGTCTCTGAAGTTAGGGAATATAAGTGATATTGCAATGGTGAACTTAGATGAGATGGAGGACCACCTGAGGAACCCAGAAAGGGGACTGAGACATATAGCCAAGTGATGGAAGGAAACCACAGAGCCTAAGCCATGGCCTGCAGGAGACCAAGTTTCAAGAAGGTGTTCAAAGGCATCCTTTAGGTGCCACGCTGTGTTCCAAAAGATGTCCTTTGGGCCTGGTGGTGGTTGATGGTCCTGGGGTGCAGGCGTCACTCACCTGGAGGGTTGCTTCAGCAAGAGAACTGTGTTGCCTCTAAGCTGCAGAAGACTTGCCTGATAGAGAAGTGCAGGTGCCAGAAAGAAAACAGCATTTCCAAGGAGAAGCAGATGCACGGTTACAATATTCTCTCTCCCCTGAGTGAAAATGGCTATGCCTCTGAAGCATTCTATGAGCTCTGGGATAGCTCAGAGTTACTATATTTCACTAAGAAACTTCAAACAAGTACAGGCTCCATCCATAATCTCACCCCATTGTTTCTAAGACACAGATAACTAGAAAGGACAATACCTTGAATCTCATCTCAGAGGAAATAGTGAACCTGCAAAATTTCAGCACAGCAACCCCCACTACTCCCAGGATCAAGGCAACTGGGTTCCATGTTTTTTAATCAATCAATATTAATTAAGCAACTAGTACCTGCGTGTAAGCATTATGGAGCTTACCATCTGCCTAGTATAATAGAACACTCAATGAACATTTGCTATGGCTGTTGTTTAAGAAACCCAACACTGTCCCAGCCTTCAGAAAGTTGATAGTCCAGTTGGAAGGGGGAGACAGACACATGGAAGATGAATTGGAGGCTACAAGCTCCATAGGAACATGGATGGAATCTGAGCCTGAACACAATGCATGGCACAAAAGAGGGGTTCCGTTCATCTCTGCTGAATGAAAGGTGTTGGAGAATGTTAGAGGCTGGGTGAGTGTAGCAGATGGCAGAAGGCTTTGCAGAAGAGCTGGGACCCAACCCGATCTTACTTTATCCACCCACTGTGTGTGCCCTTCAGATGGTGTGAGAGTTCCCTTATTAGACGGAAGTTGTCCGTGTGGATCAGAGATGAGATCTGTGTGGTTGTCCAGGCACAGCCTCACGCTCAGACACTTCCTTAAGCTTTGGTAGAGACAATAACAACAATCAGACGCGGCGGCCTGCTCTGAGTTGAAAAATGTCCAGTCAGACGGTTCCTCCTCCTCCCGCCAAGTCTCTTTTAGTGTGCTGGCTTGGCTCTCCTGAATGGACCACTTGTGTATTATTTGTAATAATAGACACTAGGTTACCTTTAATTATCCCGTCACCTTTCATCAGGGTTTAGGGCACAGGACAGTTCCCACTGAGATCTCAAACCACTGCTCCCTGCTGCCCAGCCAACTGAAAGGCCACTGGAGTAACTTCCCTGACCTCTAGCTGACCTGCGGGGATCAATGAACAATTAATTACCATCATCCCACTCCGGGAGAGATAACGCACTGCCATTTCTCAATTACAACTGGAAGTGCCCCTTGGCTGACAGCTGCCTGTCGGCCAAGCCAGCCCCCTCCTGATTCTGACCTACACGCGCGCGCGCGCGCGCACACACACACACACACACACACACGCATAGGCCAACACACAGGGCTTATCTCAGACCACACCTACTTCCCCAGGTGCACCCACTGACACCCACAATCACACCAGATTGTGCCCCTCACTGACCACGCGCATCTCCTACCTACCCCTGCACCCTCACCCGCAGTCACAGATCACGCCCATGCTCTTCATCAACATTGATTTTCCTGATGTATCCCATGGCACCTAGTCCGATATGCCCATGGGCCAGGGCATCCCATTGCAAAGCCTAGAGGAAGATTTTGTCTTCTGTCTTCACTCTACTTCCTGTGACATCTCCTCAGACAAAACCTTTGATATTTTACACTTTCAGCTCTTCCTACATCTTCAGTGCCCCTTCCACCACGTCCTGATACCCTGCGTCCTGCACTCTCCCCTGTCACCTAGCCATAGAACCTACCCTTTGCCTAGCCCCCATATAACAAAAAGCCTTCAGCACATCTTCTTTCAAAGCCTCACCCTCCCACCCTCAACAAAGTCAGACTGAGCAACTCTCAGCAACCCACCCATTGCTGTTTGCTTCAGATACCCCTCCTGTAGTTAACTAGGGCATTTAACCATAAATTCAAAAGAGTAAATATGTGGCAGCTCAGGGGCTCTGGCTCAAAAAAGGACATAGACAGCCCAGCTGGTGTTGCTCAGTGGTTGAACATGGACCTGTGACCCAGAAGGTCATCGTTCAATTCTCGGTTAGGGCATATGCCTGGGTTGTGGGCTCAATCCCCAGTGTGGGTATGCAGGAAGCAGCTGATCAATGATACACTCCCATCATTGATGTCTCTTTCTCTCCTTCTCCGTTTCTCTCTGAAATGAATAAAAAAAAATATTTTTTAAAAAGGATGTAGACATACGGCCTTACTTGACCAGGGAGCCAGGAGTATATTGAGCTCAGGCTCTAGCAAGGCAGCCACGTGCTTGAACAAAGTTAGCGGGACTTGGTCCCTGGACTGACTGTCTTCCAGGCTGGATCTCTCCACACGGCTTAGATCACTCATATAGTGAGCAGCTTCTTCTGACCAAGGACCAGCCTCTTCTGAGAAAGTAAAGGGCCAGGCCAAGTCCCAGGACTCTGTCTTCTGGTCTAACCTGAGTCAGTCTCCATCCTTGAACCAACCCCATTGGTTGGGGCCTTGGAACATGGGAATTCCTTTCCTTCCCAAGCTCCCTGATATCCAGAGCAGACCCAGCCTGTGTCCAGTCCTGTCCCAGGGTGACAGCACTGTGCTAGCCTGAAGCTTGGCTTGGGGAAGCTGGTGACTGTTTAGAAAAACTATCCAGCCCATGGCTTCTTGTCAGAAAGCAAAAGCATCTTAATCAGACAGATAACATCCTGATCAGAACACCTGGCACCTAGGAGGAGCTCTCCGTTGTAATATATATTAAAGGGATATGCTTATGACCCGACTCTTTATATTTCTACCCCTTACCCCAGGCCCAGAGAGAGAAATATTGAAGCAAACATTTCGAGTCCCTTTCCTAACCCTGTCATGTGCTGCTCTAGCCAGAAAAAAAGTCATTCTCTGCTCCGTGAGATCAAACCCACTGGGCCACATCTGCCAGGAGCCAGGTCTCCGAGTGGAAAATGGCCATGTCTTACTAGTTGTCACTTAGACCTACCTGGCTTCACTTGAAGCTTGCTGCCCTCCCCCCCTGCTCACCACCCTCCTCAAGGGAAATCTGCCCCTCTTCAGGGGGCCTGTGGCTGTGTGTGGAAGTTCAGACTCAGGGCCAAGTGGAAGAGCCTGCTGTCCCAGGAGCCCAATGCTTCTGGTGGTATCACTGACTCTTTGATCCCAATTATATCCATAATTAGTTATAACCAAGAGGGGAGGAAGTATAAATGATTAGCAGACCCCCCTCACAATAGCAATTCTTCTTCTCATTAATATAACTATTATTATTGTCATTGTAACCATTATTATTATTATGGCCCTCTCCTCAAACCCGAGAGCAGTAAGAGAGCCTGGGCAGCCATAGCCCTGGTCTCTCACTTTCCCTTTCAAGAAGAATCATCAGCCCTGAATGTCCCCCTCCTGGGAACTGAGCCTTGTCCTCGGCAGAAAACACAAGAATAATTGGAAAGCCCTGTCTCCATCCTGCAGAAGCATACCAGTCCCTTGGGCTCAGGCACTAAATCATACCACAAGCCTGTATATCTGTCCAGGGAAGAAAGAAAGCAATTGAAACCCAGTATTTAAAGGCAGTTTCAGATTTATCCCCCCTCTCGACAGCCTACAAAATGTTGGAGAATGGACTTTGCCTTTCTCTGGATGATAAAACAGGGTCCACCGTGCAGGAATTGGCCCTGAGAAAGTTCATTGCTCATCCTCGCGAGACCTTCCTAAGAAACAAAACTACAGGCCAAACTCTTAGTTTTCAGTCTTCTTCCACCCACTTGCAAAGCAAGTATCGTCTTTCCAGCATCCAAGATGCTCACTTTGTTTAACCAATCAATGCCCCAATGGACCCCCATGCTAATATGCTCCTGGAAAGGAGTTTCAAGGCCAAACGTTTTGGCATATTTCCATTCAGAGAGCCTCCCTGTTGTTTGGACATTAATGAACTAAAATCCAAAGTCCGCAGCCCATTTCTTCACTCCCTAACCTGACTTTGGAAGTTTGCTGGCTCCATGTCAAGCTGATTACTGATGACAGGCAATCAGTCATCATGCCTTGTCTGTAGGCGGGTGAGCCCAGGGCCAGACACAAATCCACACAGGTTTGCATCATCCGAGGCTATCAGTCCAGAGGACTGTGGGTGACACAATGTGCTGATAACTCCGTGCCGGGTCTTGCGGTGGAAGCTCACGTTATTGTTGACAATTAACCTGATACAAGAAACCCACATAAATCAATCACTACAGCCGGGAGGGGGGAGGGGAAGTCCCTGATCTACAGTGGTAACTATATAGACAAGGCCAGTGGCCTGCGTTTACAACATTGTAGCTGTGGTGTAAATGTGGGGAGGAAGTTGCCAGTAGAATCAGAGACACTTCTGAGAATATAATATCCGGAGACCCATGGGTTTGATCTGCCTTCCATTGGCCATTCTCTCCCTCACACTTGCTTCCTTAGCTCAGCATTTAAGTCTTCTTCGAATTCTTTCTCAGCACCCCCTCAGGGCACCCAGGCCCACAGACTTACAATTGCCAGAGGCTCCCTCTGGCTGCCCATTGATGCCTTGTCTCTGCCCAGGGTCTCTTCCTCTCTCCTCACACCCCTCCCGTTCCTCTTTGCCATTTAGTTCTCAGCCTAGACCTTCCTTGGTGCAGACACTCCCCACCCCCCCCATTCTTCTCAAGGGGACCCTCCATTAAATTTCCTAGGGCTGCGTGGTTGGGTGGCTTAAACAGAAATTTACTGTCTTACCATTCTGGAGGCTGGAAGTCTGAAATCTAGGGCTTGGCAAGGTCAAGTCCTTCTAAAGACCCTATATATAGATGGCCATCTTCTCCCTGTGTCTTCACATCGTCTTCCCTCTGTTTCTGAGCGTCCAAATTTCCCCTTCTTATAAGGACACAGTTCTACTGCATTCATGACTGTCCTAAGGACTTTAATTGAACTTGACTACTTATGTAAAGACTCTCTCCAAATAAGGCCCCATTGAAGTACAGGGGTTAGGTCTTCAACATAGGACCTGTGGGCCCTTATCACTTCACACTTTCTGTAAGTTATTAGCTGGCCCACCCCTTCCTTCCCCTCACCAAGGGCAAGGACAGGGTCTGATTCTTCCCTCTAGTCCCACTGCCTGCCATCAGTAGGCACTCGGTTTTGTCCCTGACTTCATGTGCCTGTCTTCTTCACTCCTCCTTGTCTTTATTTTGTAATGCCCTGATAGCAACAGGGATTCCTGAACTGTGGAGGGGCGCTCAGAGACTGCCCCTGATGGCAGCACCGTCGTAATGACCCAGACACATCCTCCCCATCTGCTTTGGCTCCCAGGGAGCCACCCACCACTGGGGACCTGAGTCCCTCATTGGCAGAATGTGCATCAAGCTAATTCTCCAGCTCCATTTCTTAATCTCACCGGTGGTTCCAGGAATGCAGCCATGCGTTCTAATGGGCCCCTGTCATTAGAGGCTTGGCAAACGCTCACACTCCGGGCTCCCCAAAGCCCAAGAGAGCTGGCCAAGGGCTGAGAGGCACCAAGGCCATTTTCAAAAGCAAAGGGGCAGCAGGATCACAGTCTGACATTTTTTAAAACCTGCATTTATTTAGTAAATAATGTATGTTAATGCAACATATGCTCTATTGTGCAATAACTATGGAAAGAGCCTGATCCTGCTACGCCAGACTTCAGTCTTCCACAGCTGCTCAGCAGAAATCCTGCGTCCCCTCCTTGTCCATAAAAGGGCTGCAGACATTGGAGTCAGCCCCCTGCCACCCTGTGACCTGCTAGGCTGCTGTCTTCCTCCTCTCCCCTGCCATCTTCCACAGACCCGCAAGCCTCCAGACCATTGGCAATAGTCATCTCCAGACTTATAAATCACCTCATCCTGTTGACATTTGGGTCCTAATTGTCATATGAGGGGCCACTGCAACTCAGCGGTCTTCCAGGTCTGTCTCCTGAGCAGACCACAGGAGCTCCACTTTCTATCTTTCCCCCTAGGGCCCAGGAGCAGTGAGTCAGAATGATCCCTATGTCAGCTGACTTAAGCCTTAATATCAAACCAAATGCGTATTTGCTAGAATAGGGTTATAGGGTGGTGATTGACTGCAAAGACACATGAGACAACTTTCTGGGGTGATGGAAGGGTTCCAATTATTGACTGAGGTGAAGGGTTCCAATTATTACCTGGATGTATACCTTCTATACTCGTCAAACTGTCTAATTAAAATCTGTATTTTATTGTATCTAAATTATACCTATATATGGTTGATTTCAGAAAAAAACACACAAATGTCATAACAACACATAGAACCAGGTTTCCTTCATATTTTGGCAACTTTGAGGCTCTAACCCCATCCTCTGTAGATATCTGTCCCAATAACCCATTATTATACCATAGTTGGCCTATGATATTTATTTAAAATATGGATCTGAAGATATAGTGCAGTTGCATCAATTCAAGAGCATGCTCTGGGCCCTATGTTATTGGGAAATTTTTGTCTTAACAGATTATTAAAATTCACATATGGGAAACAGGCCAGCACCAGGAGCCTGGTTTCAGGTCTGACAACCCATGGAATCTTGGCAGCATGCTTACCCTCTCCAGTTCTCAGTTCCTTTAACTGTAATGTGAGGCTGCAGACTGGCTCATCTGGGGCATTTCCTTTAACTCTGCAAGCCAATACTCAGGCTGCACCATTCTTGTGAGTCTAGAAATGCTGGGTCAGTGTTGAACACTCTCCTTTCTAGAATGTTCTTCACAGCTTTTATGATGCCAACTGAATTAAGAATCTTTAAAAGTGGATTGACATGTCTATTTTTATTGTGGAAGGTTGTTGTTGGTAGTGGTGGTGGTATATATGTGTGGTGGGGGGGTGAAGCTGGGGTAGGTAGTGGTTTTTGCCAAATGCCTAGTAACCATCTTGAGGAAAACCACAGAACAACATTGGAAAAATACTGCTACAGTGGGTAGAAGGCAGGGTGGAGATTCAGATAAATTAATATCTGAATACCTCCAAGATAAGCTCTAGATATTCTCACCTCTTGATATTTACACTTGACTATGCCTGTGTAGTCAAGAGGATTTTGCAAAAATGATGGAGTATAACTTCTGAGGTTAGGTCATAAAAGACATTGTAGCTTCTGCCTTGCTTTCTCTTGGACTATTGAATCCGGGGAAAGATAGCTGCCATGCCCTGGGAACAGCCCTATGGAAGAAGTCCAAGTAGTGAAGAACTGAGGTGCCTCACCAACAGCTGACTTTGGCTCTCTAGTTATAAGGATGTTCCATCTTGAAGGAAGAGTCTTCAGCCCCAGTCAAGCCTTCAGATGACTGCAATGACTTCATGGGAGACTATAAGCCAGAACCATCCAGCAAAGCTATCCCAGAATTTCTGACCTATAGTAACCATGTGAGAAAATAAATGTTAATTGTTGTTTTAAGCCACTGAGAATTATTTCTTATGCAGCAATAACTAATACAGTTAAGCAGAATTTCCATGATATTTCAATGCAACGAGCCTTTAGAAAATAGTTTATACCCTTTAGAGGTCAAGAGCAATGGCATTCTCATGGTTATGCTTCCCTCCCCATTATTGGTACAAAAGTCTGAGAGACTTAGAATCATCCCCTTTCCCAGCTCTTCAAACTTTATTTTTGTCGTCCAGTAAAATAAAACAAACAACAGAAACATTTCCTTCTAGATATTTTTCTCAACTACCTGGAAGACCAGTGGTGATTGGTCTGATTTTCACAATTTCATTTTCACCCGTTGAGCGTAGGTACACTTATCTTTTTATATGGTGTCAAAAGTTAGCTTGCATTACATTAAGTTAGCTATGTAATGAGAACATCATGATGTTACCTGACACTACTTTCTGTCTACCTGTCTGTCAGTCTGTCCCTCTCCCCTGGACAGAATCTCTTGTTCAACTGACAGGCTGTGCTTATGAAGAAGGTAGCTAATGCCCATCAGCATTATTTAGACCACCCATCAGCCTTCATCTAGTTTCCTGAGAGTCAGTGAAATTACTGAAAAACCTACAAAGATGGAAATCCCATAATCTCAGCAAGAAGTCACACTGTATTAATATTTCAATGTTTACTTGGCTACAAAAAGGTTTGCTACATCATGAGAGAATTTTTGAGCGTACCACCTAGAGGAGAAGAATATATGGTCTAAAACAAAATGTTTGAAGATTGAAGACTAATAACATGATGATGTTTGGACTGAATTTTCTTGAATAATGAAAAAAAGGATAATCCAGTTATCGATGAAAATGAACACAAAAGACCAAGTTGAAAAAGGGAGGCTCCATCTCCCTGCGCCTTGGAACAAGGATAATGAAATACCATCTTTACAGAGCCCCTTTCTTGAAAGAAGAGCTCATAAAACTTTATAATACATACATTTGCTTTACCAATGCAATCGTTTCATCTTGCTCCTGCTTTTGTGAAGGCATCTTGACTACCTTGGGACAGGGACTCCAGACGATTATGTTTATAGAGAACATCAAGCCATCTTCTGGAAGAGCCCGATTTTCTGAGGGAATTCAGCAGTGAAAACACCACATTATTTCCCTTATCAAAACACATTCTCAGGGTTTAATGAAATGGAACCATGTCCCTATGAAGCAACAGGCATGTTGTGATGATTAACCTTATCTATGGTCTCCTCATTCATTTTCCTGGTCACACAGGCTGCCGTGGGAGAGTAAATACTGCCCAGACCTTACCTTTCACCTCTTTCTAATCTTCCTTCAGGGGCTCCTAGCAACTGTCCTGCCCCAAGAACCAGGTAATAAGCAGAGGGGTGTGAACTCAGACGAAGCAATTAGTCTTTTGACCAATATCAACCAAGAAGAGGAAAGCTGGGAGGCTTCATTCTGGAATTTTCCTCAGAGAATTTAAGTTGACTTTTATGGCACTGGGCACACCCTACCAGGGATGACATAACGTCAAGAAAAAGTGTACCCCCACCCCACACGCTTGTGCCTTTTGTTCTTCCATTTTACCCAGAGAAGTGAAAAGCCAAGTATCCGCTGCTTCAAGCGGAGGGCCGTGTTTGCATAAGGAAGTGGCAGTGTAGAGAGCACCTCTTACAGGGGAAGGGGAGGGCTGCCCTGCCTGGACATTCAAATGCAGAGGTCAGCTTTGGCATGGGCGCCCCTGATCATGACAGACTTTCCCACAAGAGGTGCTTCTGTCAGTATCAAGATTTTACCTTTTTAACAGTTAATGAAAAGAAAGAAAACATATGACTGCCAACAGTTTAGGGGCTAAGAGAGCATTTCCAAAGCCAATGTGCGAATGTCTCTAGTCATTATTGTTTAGTTCTCTCTCCTGATAGAACTGGTTAGAGCCATTGACTTGATTGGAATCCATATCCACACCAGTGCTGCTCTGCTTTCGATGGAAGCCATGAGGACTCAATATGTGGTTCTTTGGATGGATGGATGGTTGAATGAATGAATAAACAAATACTTTTTCATATGCAATATATCATTTCATCTTCAGGACAACCTAGTGAGATATAGAAACCATGTATTTCTCCCCTCTTTAACAGGTGTGGAAACTGAGGTGCACAGGCACCTCATGGCACACTAAGGTTACATGGAAAATGAGTAACACTGATTAGAAGTCCCCATGATGTTTCCACCATGAAAGGAAATATGAGAAGCAAGGTAAGTGACCAATCCACAATCACATCTTTATTGTGCACATTTTAGTTGAATAACTTAATTAATAAGTAATTGGCCTCCTCCCTCATCCTGGTGACCTCCTTCCCCTCCTCCTCTGCTCCTTTCCCACATGCTCAGTGTTCCCAGGATGGCACAGCCCAGTAGAAATACTGTGCCTTTCACGGCACCTTCCTGAGATACATCAATGGAAGTTAACCTCTCCCCCTGCCCTGAGCACCTCCCTAATGCTGCTCATACTTTTCTCTCCTGCCTCATCTCAACTGAACTGCCAACTCATTCTTGGGTCCTCTTTGCAGTATTTGTCACCCTAGCTTTGTCTGTACGACCTTTCCCATAGCCCCTGAGAAGAGTCGGGGAGGAGGAGGCATTTGCATCAATTATTTTGGAGTGAAACAAGACCACCCTAAGTAAAGGAAATCTGGGTTCAGTGATGTGGGAGAGTGATGGAAGAGTAGTCGCCTTGGGGCTTACTATTTCCAGATACTGTTGCTGCTTCCTTGGCCCTCTCCATCCTTCCCACAATCCTTCAGGCACAGTGTAACTAACTATACAGCAAGGAAATTGATTTGTTTTTCCATCCATTTAAATGAAAAGACTTTCCCTGAAAGTACTTTCTTATTCCAATGACATCCCCATTGTTCAAATGTATTGATATCTCTTCCGGCATTTCTCTCACTGCTGCTGAATATTCTTCTGGATCATTCTCAAGGGTGGCAACTTTTCAACCCTGAGGGTGAGTTTGACCATGGCTATTTGGCCAGATGATAATAACAATGCAAATGCACAGAGCACTTTACAGATTCAGAGAACTATGAAGTCCTTGATGTTGATAGATTCAGAATGAAGATTTATAACTCAGGAAGGTAAAAAGTCCTGTTTGGGTAGAGATTTTTACATAACAAAGGAAAGAGACAGGTTTTCTTGGGTGGTTCCAGGATGCCCCAAAGTAAGGCCCAGCTCCAAATTCTGGACTAGCTTTAAGTGACAGCAGCCTCACTGTCAGCATCTGTATCCACCAGGAGTGCGCAAGGCAGTCAGATGGGGACTGCGGCCTCCGGAAGTACAAGGGGCAGCCTGTCTCACTTGTTCCAATTTGGACCTTGAGTTGCCAGAGCTTCCAATTTTTTCAAGAAAATCTCTCCATTTTATTTTTATTGAAGATCTCCTGATTTGTCAATAATGACAACAAACACAGCTTAAAGAAACAAAATCACAGAGCCAGTCAGATAAAAGATGTGTCCACCAAGGGGACACGTCTGGCCACCAGTTTGCAATGTGATGTTTGAATCTCCTTATAGGTTGGAAATGGGCAAAGAAGTGGAGGTTGCTTGTGTCTCCCTTGTGAAGTGAGGAGCAGGGAAAGTAAAACCTAGGTGCCTCTGTCTGTGGGGCACCGTGGTGAGGACGGGGCTGGCCACAGGGGACAGGTGGCAGGCGTTCTCCAGGTGACGCTGTCCCTCTACATTGGTGGCAAGCCTGTGGCCTGGCTCTTCCTGTAGTGTTAGGGTGGCCACCCTCCCTCACACTCCCATCCCGCTGAAGGCCACCGTCAGCTGATGACCTTTGTTATCCCCAGTGCCTTCAGGTATGCAGATGAGGAGCTTTTCCTTCCAACCTGGACAGATGACATGGACTGTCGAAATATGTGTGGCAAAGTCTCAGTGATAGAGAAAGGGTGAGGCTCTGGAAATATTTTTGAAAAAAAAGAAAAAGAAAGAATGTGTTGGTATGAGAAGGGTCATCAGATAACATCAGCTCTTACAGATGGGGCTGTTCAGAAGGGAGACTATAAACACTCTTCACAGAGACTCAAAAGGAGTATTGATTTTTTAGGAGTAGAGAGGGTCAAAATGACATCCCTTGCACACGGTAGCCCCCACTTCTCCACTTGGGACCTTTCTAACAAAGAGCAAAGTCAGGAAAAGGCAGACAGATGGGGCTGGAAAGATGGACAAAGAGGAAGGCATAGTCTGGTCCTCCAAAACCTTCCCTCCCCCCCCACCCCAGGCAGGGTTGAGCAGGACAAATCTCTTCTGGAAAATCAGAGCCTGGGTTTGTGTTGAGGCTGCTTAGTTGACATCTGCCTTTGGGGACTCCACTTTGTGTCTGCAGGAAAGCAGTGGAAAAGGCAGGGCAAGCAGCGGCCTGGTGACCCTGGCAGTCAAAGACTTCTCGGGTCGATTTACCTGTTCCTGTAAGGGCACCGTGTACCCAAAAGGCACCGGACGCCGTGCTCAACAGGACCTAAATGACAGTGCATGGCCCTCATGACCGCAGGGCCCAGCCTTGCTGGTGCTTTGTGGTCTGCAACAACAGGTACATGGAAGGGAGCAGTTACTGCGAAAGATGAGCAGTACTGATGTCCACTACCTGGGCCTGGGAGAAGTCCTGGCCTGAAGTGGGGCAGGAAGCTTCTGTGGGAAGGAGACAGGATTTATAAATCAGAAGGAGACCATTTTCCTGGTGGCTGCAGCCAGGAAAATGTCAAAATGAGGAGTTAAACAAAGAAAACTCTGAGGTCATCAGCAGAGCAGACCAGAGGGCCATGGCACCTTAACTTTGCTGCTTGCTAGGAGGAAGGAGACCCCATCCTTTAGCTCATCCTCCCTTCCAGGTCTGACCTGTTGGCAAGGAGACTCAGTTTGCCTTAAAAGGATCAAAGTATTAGCCCAAACCGAGGGCTTTGAGAAGGTTGGCTTGGAGACGTGGAAGAAGGAGCATGCTACAGTGGGTGGAGAGGGGGCAGGTTTAGGGAGGCCAAGGGCCCATGTTGCTTGCATTGCAGTGGAAACTGTGCCTGACAGATTCAGGCCCCACTGATCATCACACAACCCTGAGGAGGTAGAGATGAAACTGCTCCACCACAAGGAAACTGGGGGGACAGGGGCATAAAGGTTCCCCACCCTCCCACGCAGACTATGGAGCAGACTGGGCCTCTGGGAGGTCAGAGTCAATGCAAGAAGAACTAAGCTATACAGTTAGACAGCAGCTAAACAGTGTGAGGTACAAAGACCACTCATTCATGCTGCCAACTGACCAATGAAGTTAACTAAGAAGGTGACACTACCGAGTAAAGGGAGCCGTGGGGTTAGGGTCCCAGGAGCTAGAAAAGAACCAAGGGGAGGAAAGCTACCAAGGAGAGCAGAGGGGTGGCTGTGGTGCCAAGGAGCCTGTAGCCCAACAGAGGCTTCCTTTGAGAGTCCACACCTTGACCCCTTAGGAGAGCTTTGATGGTTCTTCTTCCAAAGGTTCAGTCTGCAGGTCAGACATCTGGACAAGGGTCAGCAGCTGCAGAATCCGTGAGCACAGAAAACCCAGGCCACAAAGAAGGAGATGAGAAAATGTGTTGGGATCACAGACTGTGCAAAGAATGGACAGACCAAGGAAGAAATCTCTGGAAGAGAGAAGAGTTGAGCTCCACTTAGTGACTGTAGGGGAAATGTCTGATGTGAAGACCATCTTTCCGTAAAGGAACTTCCAAGGTATTTCACGTGTGTGCTAAGAGACAGACAAGGCACCCAGGACAGGATCTTCCTGGGTGCCATCCTTCCCGGCCCCAGGACAGAGCACCAAGGAGTTTTTTAAAAAATGGTTCCCCAGTGACAGCTGAGGACAGGAGGCCTGTCTTGGGAGCGGGTGCAGTAAGGGTGGGGATGGGAGGTGGGGGTGTCTCCTTCCCCATGCTAGAATTGTGTGTCTGCACATGAATGAAATCTGGGGCATGGCCATGATAAAAACCGGTTCAGGTGAAAGGTGAGACTTTCTCTCAGTGAGGTAAGAAGCTCAGATACAAAAGCTAATTCTGCTCATTCATGTGTCTGAACTTTGCATAATCTCTGCCCATCAAATCTCCTTGCTAAGACCCTGTCTCTTTCTCTGTTGTCCCTATCCCTCCCCTAATAATCCCTACGGCTCAAGCCTGAACTTGAGCTAAAATATTTATAAAGAGAAACTATAAGCAAAGCTTATTATTATTTACTAGTAAGGCGATGTGTGCATAAGCAACCAGCACTAGTCTTTCATTAACCAAGTCCTTGTTTGGCCACTAGTCCCTGTTGCTGATCATGGAGAGATTGAGGGCCTCCATCCATGGACTTGCTCCAGTTGCTTGGATCTTACATTAGCGCCCACACTCAGTCAGTGTTTCCTGAATAACCCGACTCTGGGGTAAGCTCAGGGCAATAAATAATACCTGTCACAAGAGCACCGCAGACCGACCCTAAGCAGTGGCCACGCTGGCTCATGGGGATTAGCCTAATCTTTCCCACGGGCAGTTCTCTCTCCTCTCTTCCTGGGGCTCCCAGTCGGCCTACTCTCCTGAGCAAACATTGACCACAGGAAGGCAGGAAACTTGTTTGGAAATTGAACATAGCAAAGGCACATGTATCCTGCAAAGGGTGCCCTCTGTGATCCTGAAATCTCACTCTGGGTTCATCCAGGCAACGACAGAGTGAGGTTCTACAAGAGAAGAGGACCTCCTGCTGTCATGCAGCTGGGGCCAGGGGCCAGGTGGGCTGCTCGGCTCTTTAGGGCCATTTTCATGGCAACACCTTTACCTGCAGGATGGAAGCTGGCAATGGAGTGTGCTGACCCCGTGATAGGTCTCAGAACTAGAGCCAGCACCTCACACGGCTCATCAGGAAGCAGCCCAGGAGTGGAGGGGAAGCACCACACAGTATCTCAGGACAGCACCTGCTTTCGAGGTGCATGGGTGCACAGTGGTTCCGCCACCTTGAATGACCCAAAGATGCATTTTGCAAATGAAGAAACTAAGTTTCAAAGAGGTTAAAAGACTTGCCCAAGGTCAGCCGGCGAATTATCTGACTGAAATAAAGCACCCCCAGGCCAATGCTATCTGACACAGTTGCCCCACTTCCTGTCAGTTCATTTAATAACATGTTGTCACCTTTAGGAAAGATGAATTGCTTTTGTTAAATGGTTCCTCAGTGATTCTATTTATTACAG
Source organism: Murina feae (assembly GCA_004026665.1). Taxonomy (NCBI): domain Eukaryota; kingdom Metazoa; phylum Chordata; class Mammalia; order Chiroptera; family Vespertilionidae; genus Murina; species Murina feae. The sequence goes on from PVJC01000164.1 coordinate 146,080, forward strand.
GACCTGACATATTCCCACTTCTGTGAGACTTGTGGACAAGGTTATACACTGCAGCATTTTTAATAATTGGAAACAGCCCAACTCCAAACCATTAGGGGACTTTTCACATAAATTATGGTATGTCCATGTGGTGGAATATTATGCAGTTATTAAAAGAATGAGGCAGCTATACTGCAGCAGATATACTAATGTGCAATAAACTATAAGATACGATGTTAAGTGAAAAATCCAAGTGTACCACGTTGTGTGTATGTGTGTGTGTGTGTGTGTGTGTGCTTGCCTGTATAAATACTTTGAGAGAATGTCTAGGAAATTGAAAACAGTGGTTGTCTTCTGGGTGCCGATGCCTGGCACATAGTAGGTGCTGATGTCTGGCACATAGTAGGTAACAATGAATACCTGATATTGGAGGGATAACATCCTCCCTGGCCCCTGATTACTTTCCACCAACCATGAAATAGAAGTTCATGTATCCAATTATCCTTATTCCCTGAAGTTGACACAGGGTCCACACCAAGGCTTCCTGGCTCTATAGAGTGGATGCCCATCTGTGGCAAACGTCTCCACAGCCTGGCACAGGCAGTGGGTCCCAGGGAGCCCAGGAAGTCTAGACTAGGTGGCAGAGCCCTTACTTCACTCTGTCAGGAGGAGAAACTCACCGGCTGCTTAGCTTTCCTCAGAAATACTTAAAAATGTTTTTTAGGCAAGTCTGCCAGGAAGTAATATTCTCTTCAGTGAAAAATAAATGCAAAAGTGACCCAGACAAAAACTCTCGTGAAAATCACAGGAGAAAGCCAAAATCAAAAACGCCTCCTTTTCTTTGTTCATGTTTAAATTTTTATCAAAGAAATATGGTCTCTCATGCTGGCAAGATCGCTCCCTTCAGGACACGCCTGTGCAGACATCTTCCCAAGACAGCCGGCCGGCAAAGCTGATCTGTTCGAACTCCAAGTCTGGCTTCTCTTCTCCAAAATGACAGCAAGGTAGGAACTGAGTGAACTAAGCACACCGGGGTGGGGGGGGGGCGTCCATGGCGGTAACTCAACGGGACATATTTCCTAAGAGTTGAATCCTTTATTAGGAGAAAGCTAACAATAAAGGCTTCAAGCCAACATCATAACAATTAGTACTCAGAGGGCAGGTAACAGTTTCAGACACCATGCTAAGATTTTACCAGAACAAACGGTTTAACCGTTTAACAGCCAAGGAGTTCAGTATTATGATTGTCCTCACTGTACAGATGAAAAACAGGTTAGTTAGCTTCCCAGGTCCACAGTTAATAAGCGGTGGACCCAGAATTTGAACCCAGAGAGCCTGGCTCTTCCATGATGCTCCCGGAGGCCAGAGGGAGGATTAAGGCACCAAGACAGCCAGTCATGAAGATAAGGTTTAAACTCCTGACAGCATAGCGATCGGGGCTGCTGTGGACCCACTCCTGCTCCAACACACAGGAGTCCTGAATAAATAGAATGAAAAATGGTTTTAAATTGATAACCAAGTTGAAAAGAAAGGAAACTCCCTGGAAACCAGAGACATAAAAAAGCTATAAAATGGAGGCAACAAGCCCTGGAGAGCCAGGCAGAGAGCCACGGTGTGGGGCCGGTATCTGAGATGCTGCCTCTAAACAGGGCCTGGGAAGAGAAGCATCCTCGTGAAGGGAAGACTGGAGAAATCTCTCCTAACAGCTCAGGGATGCAGCAAAGGTTGGCATCCCCAGCCTGGGGCACCAGTGGAAGCAGTGTCTCCCCTGAGAAAGTGAGGTCCCAAGACTGAGGGTAAGTCTGAGTGTAAATTCTCCGTGTGCCAGAGTCTGAGCTATGAAATTCTTGGGAAGACAGTCACAAGTGGCAAAGCAGATGTCCTCTCTATACACTCCCACACCCAGGGCATTTAATCTGTTTCTTATTGTTGTTTTAAACAAATTAATATGCATTTTATTTTTTCTTAGTTTTAACTTCTAATGCGTTAAATATGTTAGATACTAGAAGCCTGATGCATGACATTCGTGCACTGGGGGGGGGGGGGGTCCCTTAGTCCAGCCTGCACCCTCTTGCAGTCCAGGACCCCTCGGGGGATGTCCGCCTGCTGGGCCTAAGCCAACAGGCGGACATCCCCCGAGGGGTCCTTAGCGCTGCTGTGGAGACGGGAGAGGCTCCTGCCACTGCCACTGTGCTCATCAGCTGTGAGCCTGGCTTCTGGTTGAGCATCGCTGCCCTTGTGGAATCACACTGACCACCAGTGGGCAGCTTCTGCATTGAGCGTCTGCCCCCTTGTCGTCAGTGCACATCATAATGACTGGTCATTCGGTTGATTTGCATATTAGGGTTTTATTATATAGGATACCCAATGTAAACAAAAGCTCTTTGGAGACCTCAAACATTTTTAAGACTATAGAAGGGTTCTGAGACCAAAAGTTTGAGAATTGCTGCTCTGATGTGTACCAGGCTCTGTGACGAGCTCTAAGGAACCAAGACAAAGGAAGCTGTACCTGAGTGAGGCAGCCGTCTGAGAGGGCTCAGACGCCCAATGGCTCTCTCCCACGGGATGGCTTGTGGGGACTTTGTACCAGGAGGTGGGGGTGGGGGACACTCACATTCAGGTAACATGAATGAGGGTGCCCTGTCTCAACAGCCCAATAATTAGGAGATCAAGTCATTTAGTGTCCAAATGGGATAATTTATTGAACATGCAATTCAACATGCTGTCAAAATCATTGTGAAGCCATGGCCGATATCTCAGTGGTTAGTGCCTCAGCCTGTACACCAAAGGGTCATAAGTTCTATTCCTGATCAAGGGCATGTACCTAGGTTGTGGGTTCCTTCCCAGCCCCGGTTAGGTGAGTATGGGAGGCAACCAATTTCTCTCTCTCTCTCTCTCTCTCTCTTCCCCTCTCTCCTTCCCTTCCACTCTCACTAAAAATCAGTGGGGGGAAATCAGACTGTGATCGTCATGGGCAAGCCAGGACAGATGGTCACATTATAAAGAATTTGTGTCCGTGAAAATAACTGGAGAGATAGTTGGAAAGTCTCCGTGAGTGGGAGGAAGGTATGGATGCCATTCCTATGTGGGTGATGATCTGAGCATCTCTGCAGCAGGAGAGGGTCCTCAGGGATAGACAGCTGGGATGCAGCCCAGAGAGGGCAGTTCTTAGCAGAAGGAAGTCAGCAGCCCCTCAGCTGGGCCTGTCATCCAGGGAAGGGCTGACCTAAGTCTTGGTGTCACAGGGCTCTAGCCACCTAATTGTCCTTTACTAAAAATTAAAACAAGAACAAGCAAAAACCCCTTGGATTGTGGAAGGATGATGGATATAGGGGGTTGATGCTAGAAGACTTTTTGTAGGTACCAGGCGAATGGAAAAGGACCCTGTTTATGTGGACTTGACCTCTCATCACTCTCCAAGAGGCAGAATAGGCCCAGCCCATGTCATTTTTTCCATTCCTTTGCAAGCGTTTGAGTTAACTGCTAAGATCCCAGATGAATGGAGTTTTAGATGTGTCACATGCTGTATTGTCCTGGAGTGAGCAGGAGCACCTGGCTGTGGGAAGGAGAAGTAAGAACCAGCCCCAGATTTGTCCTTAAGAGGGGCCAGCCTTTGACAAACTGTACAGCGACATCACATCCTGCAAGCTGAGAATCATCTGCCTCGGCTTCGGCATCATCTGAGCATGCATGGAAATGAGCTGCAGCCCAGTGCTTGCAGCTGACCCAGTGCAATTACCCTGTCCCCAGAGGTGCTGGCCTCGTGGGTGGAGGCGGGGGAAGGGAGGCTCAGGATGGTTAGAATCCTGTCCTGAGGCCCAGCCGGCTCTAAACTGCCAGGGACCTGGGGTGCAGGCCCAGCTCAGTCACTGGTTAGCTGTGGACCTTGCCTTTTCATTTCTATTTTTCGCATCAATTGGAGGTACTAACGTCTTCCCGGGGAGTGGTGATGATTGCAGGTGAGTTTGTCAAGGTGCTTGGAAGCTCTCAACAGTGTGGGGCTGTACCGTGTGTGTTAGATACAAAATAAACCCTACAGAAGAGAGCTCCTAAAAGCCAGCAGGGGATTTTGTGTTAGTAAAATAATGATTTGGTCGCCATTTAGCAAATGACTTTCTTTCTTTTAATGACTGCATGGAATTTTTAAAAGGGGGGGAAAGCAGGATGAGAAGGAGGAAGGGAAAGCAGGAGGAAGAGAGAGTGAAGATAAAAATTAGACAAGATTGGTTCCCTCAACTCGGAATTCAATCCTGTCATCTCCTTGACAACTGGCCCTGCTGAGGGACAGAGGGCAGAGGGCAAGTCCCAGGGGTTCACCTGCCTCAGCAGAAATCCAGCCTGGGGCTGCCTGGGCGGTGAACTGGAAAACCTGAAGTGGGAAGCTCCTGGCCGGCCCGAGGCTGTCTCCCCTGGGTCTGACCCTGGCATGGGCAGCAAGCACACAGGGTTGCAGGCTCTTGGATGTGAGGGAGCACCACGGGAGAGCCCTGGCTAAGATCACCAGAAAGCTCTGTCCTTGTCTCAGATCTAGAAAACCTTCCTGAGCCTGTCTTCCCAGAGGCACTAGAGTCTGTGCCCCCCGCCTCCTCCCCAACAGAGAGGCAAGGGCCAGCCTCTGCAGTGCCTTATGACCAGCGGCAGCTTTTGTGATCACCCCACACTCAGCCTGGTCTCCAGGGATGGGGCTGGGTGGCACCAGCAGGTCCATCCTGGACCTGGCAGCTGTAGACTCTAAGGTCTCGCACGGCTTTGATGCCACAGGCCTAGGGAGCAGTGTCAGGAAGCACACTGGAGGGCGATCATTGCTCCTCTTCCTGCTGCATCCAATTTGTATTTTTTTCTAAGTAAATTATTTGGAGTATGCTGATGTTACAGAGGAGACTTCAAAGTCTACATGGCCCTAGCCAGTTTTGCTCAGTGGTTAGAGTGTTGGCCTGCAGACTGAAAGGTCCAGGTTCAATTCCAGTCAAGGGTACATGCCCAGGTTGCGGGTTTGATCTCTAGTAGGGGGTGTGCAGGAGGCAGCTGATCAATGATTCTCTCTCATCATTGATGTTTCTGTCTCTATCTCCCTCTCCCTTCATCTCTAGAATCAATAAAAATGTATTTTTAAAAATTCTGCATGAACTTCTTTGGAAAAAGATTCCAAGAAATCCCAATGCCGTAATGGCTGGATCTGTACACCCAGCACCACATACTTGCTGGCTCCCCCAGCATCAGGTGCCTTGTGGGGAGATGTAAAAACTGAAAGTCTGACGTGTTTCCTTTCCCAGGAATACTTGCCTTTTAAGAGGACCTCAAGGTGAAGAGCAGGTACCCCTCTCTGAATGAAATTAGACATAAGTGAATGAAATTATGAGACTGTGGACATTGTAGATCAGGTAATGCTTGGAAATAGCAGGGATTCGGACCCCTCCACTCATGCCAGGCAGACACATAATGAAATAGCAGCTACCATCTGCTGGACACCTCTGCAGGTGGGAATGGCCACCCCACCTTATCAATGACGACACTGACCCTCAGAGCCATTATGCCATGAGCCACCCACCCAGCAGCTAAGATTTGCATTCAGGGGGCCATTTTCCAACATTTCGGTTGTTATACTATCCAGCAACCAAGATGGGGCCCCACTAGGAAGTGCGATCTGGCTGAAGGCAGAAGACTCATCCTGAAAAGGCAGTGACAAGGTAGCCTCTGTCCTCAAGATCCCTCAGGTGAGAAATGGCCCTTCTGAGCCAGGAACTCCAGGACAAACCAGGAGGTGGGCATCGGAAGCCACCCAGAAGCCCATCCCCAGTGAGGGCGGGGTCTAGCCTGGCATCCTGGAGTGCATTCTCATTAACCTGCTTACTGTCATTTGCTATGGCCACTCCTATTTGTTAAGGTCCCTAGATGGGCCATGATTAGGTTTCCGGCCAGTCATAACATTATACCTGGATCAGATTTGGGTTAATTGCCTGTAGCCGGGTTAACGTCCCTCCTCTGGGACAGGCCCCACACCCTCTGACGGCCGAACCCCTCTTTCTGACAGGCTTGGCTGTGGGAGTTGTGAGGTCAGTGGGGATGTCGTCAGACACCTGTTTCAGGGCACCAGAGAGAACAAAGCACAGTCATCCAGAGAGGAGCTGAGCGATTGCACCTCGCAAATCAAACTGCCTGGACGACTAGCCTTTTGGGGAAAAAACTGCCAGGGAAACAAAGAGGGTGAGGTTCTGGCACCAGCTCCTGAGTGGAAGCCCCCAGAGCTCAGTTGGACTGACCCCGGGCTGATGTGCTGTCCCTCCACCTCTGCCAGGAGCCACTTACAAACCTCCGAAACCTCTCTCGATTCTCATTACTATGCAGACCCATTTTTCATTCATCGGGAATCCACTGTAGCATTTTAATGTGGAAAGCCTGCTAGTCCATTTCTCTCCCCTGAAGAAAAATGGCTTAATTTCTCCAGCTGATAGATTTTTTTCTGATCCTTCAGACAGTGGAAAAAGACCCTGGAAAATCAGCTGTTGGGCTGTCCACAGGCATTTTATGATGGTCATAAAGGGTTGTGGCGGGTGACACACCTGCATCCTGATCAGTGGCCTCCACACGGCTGTTACCAACTTCTGCAAAAATGATGGTAGATAGAAAAATGACAGATGGGTAGATAGATAGATAGAAAGGTGGATGGATGGATAAACCATAATTGAAGCTGTGGTTTCCCTGCCATATTTGAAGAGTATAATCCCTCTGCATATTTTTCCCTACAGACATGTGAGACCTTCTGATACTAAATAAGCCCTACCTACCCACTTAGCCCCAAATTGAGACAGATCTCATCAGCAGGGGGAAAAATCTATTTAGGAAGGAAATTAGAGGCAAAATTGGGGTTAATCATTTTAGCTATGTTTTCTATTGTTCAGCCCACAGGACTTAGATGGATGGAAAATGCCCATCTTGTCTGGGGTTCTTCCTCTGAGGCTGAAGGTGGCTTGGCCTGGCTGGGGCAGAAGGGGGCCAGGCGCAGAGGGAGGCCAGGCCCACCCCTGGATGAAAGGCCTGGGATTTCATCAGAAGGGCGTGGCTGTTTCAGGCATAGACCTGGGAGCCAAACCACTTGGGTTCAAATCCCAGATCTGCCATGTGCTAACTTTGTGACTTCAGCAAGTTGCTTAGCCTCTCTGTGCCTCAGCTTCCCCATTGACAAAATGGGGATAACAATAGTAATGCCTCATACAGCTGTGAGGATTTTGTGAGTTAATGTGCCTAAGGTGCTTAAAACAGAGGCTGGCACATTGTCCGCACCCAGAGGTAAGTCCAATTTCCGCTCTAAACCCCCTCAATGAGGAAGTTCATTACAAGAAGATGAGATTTGAACCCCAACAAGGTCATCAAACTTAACTCACTTCTAAGGGTCGAGGCCACACTTAAAAAGTCGAGGTTGCACTTAAAAATCACTGTCTTCCCTTATACTGTTTATGGATCCTCCCTAGGATCCAAAGCAACACTCAGTCTGGGCTGGGCTCTGAATGCAGAGGAAGTGGGTCCTTCGGCCCAGGGCCCTCGGCTGAGCCCTCATCCCAAGGATTTGTACCTCCCAGGCAGAATTTTCTACCTTCAGCTGATGGGGCCTTGAAGGAGCCACTGGGCAGCTAGGTGTCCCTCAGAAAGCCCCAAGGCGTTGCCAGCCTTTATCCTGCTACTGTGTAAATAAAATGCCTATATTCTTAGCCTGACTTAGAAGTTGCCTGATGCCTACGTTAATGTGAGCTGCCTCTTGGTTAAATGTCTGAGCCTTAGAGTAACTGGGGGTATAAATGTGGGAAACACATACGAATTAACTTCACTGTAAAAAAAACTATACCATTGTCTTCAGTGCTCGAGTCTGCAGTGAACAGTTGCTGTGGTTCTCAAGCTTCTGGCCCTTTAAATACAGTTCCTCATGTTGTGACCCAACCATGAAATTATTTTCGTTGCTACTTCATAACTGTCATGTTGCTACTGTTATGAATTGTAGTATAAATATCTGAGATGCAGGATGGTCTTAGGCGACCCCTGTGAAAGGGTCATTCGACCCCCAAAGGAGTTGCGACCCACGGGTTGAGAACCGCTGATAGAGACTCGACTTTTACGAAACGAAAAGCACCTGTTGCTGATAAACTCTGATTCCTGTCACGTGCTCCCTGGTGCCCCCAAAGTGGGAGCCAGTGCTCTCCCTGCCGGCCTGCGGTGGGGAGCAACATGAAGCTGGGACATTTGTTTTTGGAGAACAGGATGTAAAACTAGAGCGTGTCAACATGATGGAGTACAATGTTGCCATAAAAAATGATAAGCATGTGAAATGTGTCGATATATGGAAATGAGTGTGTGAAATAATGTTAAATGGAAACAAGCAGAACACTCAGTAGGTTATACATGCTGATTACGATGCCATCAATATTCACATCTGCACACTCATAACCAAGGACCAGAAGTTAGTATAGTGAAAGCAGAGGTTTATTTATTCTTTACTCCCATAGAATCTTACATACTTTTCTTTCTTTCTTTCTTTTTTTTTTAATGAGAAGAACAGGAAGTCTGGAAGAGAAACAAGAGAAACACTTAGCTGCTGGTATAATGGCTTGGACAGGAAGCAACATTTGCAGGTTGAAAATATGCCTCAAAGGGAGCTGTGAGCCTGGAACACATAGACTATGAGCTAAGCAGCCCTGCCCTGCCAGGCAGGCTGCATCCCAGGCTGAGTGGGAACTCGAGCACCGTTCTTCCAGGCGGACAGAGCGCCACGCCCGAGGAGGCTTCAGTGGATGCTCTTTACTAAGCTCACACTTTGCTTTAAAGGAGGGTGATCACATTACCTCGCGTGCCTCCAGTGTGCCCATTGTCCTGGTAATTATTAATAACTAGAGCCTTGGTGCACTAAATTCATGCACGGGTAGGGTCCTTAGGCCTGCCTGGTGATCGGGGCTGATTGGGGCCTTCCAGCTGCTGGTTGGGGGCTTCCTTCATTCTGCACC